>SNQJ01S0039205.1:104500-121442 GCA_010110895.2 Picea sitchensis
CAAATCTTTATACTTATTTTTCACCTCAGGAGGAAGGTACTTTGATATTTTCACCATCCTAGGTTCCTCTTTTGTCCCTACATCGCAATCTTCGACCTCTTCTGGTTGGGGTTGGAGAGTGGATTTTAAAGGCATGTCATTTTGATCGAAAAGTCTTTCCAGGGGGATTAATCCCTTTGGAATCTAATTACTTTTCAAAACTAACATGCGATAGTTGGCAATTTTTTCTCGGAACTCCTGAGGGTCTTCTCCTTCTTGCATGATCCATGTGTGATCATTTTGATTCTCTTGATCGATGTGAGTTTCAGAAAAGTCACCCACTTCTTCTAGGAACTTCCTAATCTGTTCGTCATCCTCAAAAACCTGCCAGTGTTGTATGTTGTTTGGGATGGATGGTCTGTGCCTTACCTCTATATGGTTTTTTAATTTAAAAGCTATGGGGGGAGCGAACGTCGAGGCTGCCTTGGCTAACGAATCGACCTGCAAATTTTTGGCACGTGGGATGAAGTGAATATTTACAGATGAGAAGAAATTCTCCATTAGATCCCAGGCACAATTTCTATACGCTCTCAATCTAGGGTGTTTGGCCTGGTATTGTCGATTCATCTGTTTGACTATCAACTCAACGTCTCCATATACTTCTAGGTTCTTTATGTTCAACTTCTTGGCAGCTTCCAATACTAATACTAAGGCCTCATATTCACATACATTGTTAGTGTAGTCTATATCCCATTGAAGCCTGTAAGAAAAAGGGACAACACATTTATTTTCAGGTGCCACAAAAAGTACTCCTGCACCTGCTCCTTCACATGACAGAGCACCGCCGATTTTTTTTTCTAGATCCCTATGCTATGCATATTTTCAGATTCTTTCTCGTCTATGTAATTTTCTTCTGTGCAACTATCTATACCATCGTCAAAAGACAAAATACAATTTCCTAGATCTTGATCAACAATGTAAACAGGAAAATTGTTAGGATTTTGAGGATCGCTCACTGTATAGGCTAACCTCGTTTCTCTGTATAACCGAGTAAGTTGCCCACCAAATATAGGAATTGTGGCGTAAGCCATGTCTAGTTGGAGGGACCCCCCAAGTTTGGCTCCCCATGACCTTGAGAGCAGTAACCCATACTTTGGGGGGATATCAACAATAACTATGTCCATCAGGACACTTTTGACTGGGACATGTGCAAGGGTGACTACTAAATATTTTATCATACACATGCACTTAACTCTTCTCGAATCGAAGGAGTAGAGATGTCTGTAAGGTCGGGTGATCTTGAGGCCTAATCTATCCATAATTGCTTTGGGCATCACATTATGTGAAGCTTCAGAATCTAGCATGCAGTTATGTAGCAGTCGATCATGCACATTTAGGGTGATATAGAAAGGAGCAACAGTGTCTCTGGCACCCTCGAAATGTGGACCAAAAGTGATATTGGGCTTATCATCTTCTAAATTTATTACGTCTGATTGACTTTCTTGATCTGAACAACCTATCACTTTGGTTATTTGCTTTCGATATGCAAGATTCTTTGCTAATTCAACCAACGGAATTGATATTTTTATCCTATTTATCTCATTTTCAAAACTAAAACCACCACTAACTTTGTCAGTTTCTCTGGTTGAAACCTCGATCTCTTTCTTCTCCAACTTATTTGTCTGGGTAGATTTATTACTCATGAGTTTACTTACCGGTGCGAGTGTCTCAGTTGTCTTGATTCCCCTTGTTTGGGTCTCAAACTCCTTCGTTTTGAGGTCCAACAAGTCTACCTCTTTTATTTTGTTGTTAGATGTTTCAGTCTCTTTCGGGGCAGGCACATATATTTCACCTCTAGGGAGAATTTTCTTCGGTTGAGAAATCAACGTAGGTTTGTTTTTAGACCTCAAGTTATACCTCGGTTGGACCCCAATTGTCATGGAATTAGACGTTTCTCGACATACAACGAAATCATTGTTGTTTATATCATCATCTTCGTTTGATGGTTGAGGTGTGTTCAATGACCTCTCGTAATCTTCTTTAGTTACACATGGCTGAATGCAGTCATCGCCCAAATTTATCACATCTTCTTCAAGTCCCTCGAAATCTTCCAGGTCATTTTCTCCTATAAAATTTTCATTTTTTAAAGGGGTTTGAATTTTATGATCTTCATTTTTAATCTGCCTTTGTTGATTTTGAGGGTTGGGGTTTCTTCTAAATTCTCTTTTAACGAAAGGATCACTCTGGGATTGATCTAGCTCCATTTTGGAAATCTTATTCGACAACTCTTTAATTATCCTAGCCATATCATCCATCTTGTCATCTGTGGATCTATTAGATCCTGAGGGTCTCGCTTGTTCCCTAAAACGTCTGGTTTCTCTGTTTCTCGTTTCTACCCTAGATTTCAACTTACCAGAGGCCGTCATGTTAGATTTGATTTCCACAACATCATCCTGCATTCGGGTTAAGGTGCCCCCCCACGTTTCTCTTAAGAGAAGGGAGAAGTTGGGTTCGAAAGCTCCTGTGGAGGTTACTTTGGCTGCAGGTTGGGAAGGTTTAACTTCGGCTGGGATCTTATTATACAGTTTTTTAAATCTTTGGATAAATTCCATAACTATTTCTGAATTCCTTTTCTTTAAAGATCCAAATTTGGTCAGATAATATAAGTGGTCTTTTCTCTCACCCCATTGTCTAAGAAAGGCATCTTCTAAGGCAACGTAAGAAAGGATAGACCCTGCAGGTAGGCTTCGAAACCAGGTTCGTACTCGTCCTTTAAAAGTTTGAGCAAACAATCTCGAATAAACGTCTTCGAGTTCCAGACCTAAAATATCAACGAACTAATCGAAGAAATTTATATGTTCGGCTGCAGTTAAGTCCCCTTCCCCTGTAAATTTTGGTAAATTTTTTATATAATTTTCAGGAAGGTTATGAAGAGGTACGGGTAGAACCAAAGGTGCATATCTCGCAGCCACTTTAGTGAAAACTCTGGGGGGCGGGGGAGGCACTTGGCCCTTTGCTCCTCCTCCGGCGGCCGCCATTGGTACTACCTGACGAGGAAAGAGTGTGTTGTATAAAGGGTTATGAAAGACTAAAAGCAGATTTCTTACTTCTTCGAGGGATGAGAAAAGAGAAGACGGGTGAACAGAGATGCGAGGACTTGAATCCTCGGATTTGCAAGAGACGTAATCAGGGGATCCCGCAGGTGTGAGATTTGAATATATAGTATACTCTTCGAGACTTGGTGAGGTCGGGAAGTCTAAAAGAACCGCTGATAAATTTACTGCAGAGTTTTTGCCTTTATGTCCGACAGAGGTTTTCAGAAGGATTTCACTTTTAACTACAAAACTAGCTAAAAATGAATTAGTGGTCTCAGGAGGGGTACTATGTGAAGTTGAAGGTTCACAAGAAGTCTTGGTCTTGGGCTGCGGGTGCTTAAGTTGATAGACTGCAGTAGTCGGCTTAAGAGAACCTCTAGCTTTCAATATTTTTTCGGGATCTGCAACAGGCGTGGTCTGCTTGCTCTCTGGGTTTTGTCTGGTATTCCTTCGATCGGATGCCAGTTTACTTATACATAGAGTCGCCAAGTGAAATATAGGAAAAGCCTTTAGAAAGTGCCTACTCTTTGTTCACTATCAAAGGGTGAAACTTGAAAATATATGTCGTTCTTCCCAGGGAAAAGGTTTCGTAACTTCGTCCCCGGCAACGACGCCAAAAAGATGTTGTTCTAGAGTCTGTACTTAAGGATTTAAAAAGTACAGTTTCTAGGCATCCGAAAGTTAGTAAGGTGTAAAAAGGGAGGGTAGTATAACTTCGGGAAAGGAACCTAGGGTTGATTTCTAGGTTGTCGCTGTCTAGCTTCCAACTGTTCCTGGATGTTTATATCCCGTTCTATTGCAGCCCATGAACGTTCAAGTTCTACCCAGGTGGTGGATGTTTTAAGTATAGTATCAAAGAGATTTAAAGCGATATGGGTTTGGTCCGATAAACCAGGTTCAATATTAGGTTGTCTTACAACGAGAACAATCATAGAGGAACATAAAAATTTAAAAGAAATATGAAAGTTTTTATGCTGTATCAATTTGATCTTGTAAAGAGAACTTTGAAATTGATGTTAAGGACAGAATGAAAACCAAAGGCTTTTTCCCGTAACTGTGTTATATTTGAAATAAATAGTGTGTGAAATATGAGAAAAACATTTAGCTGTTTATAAAGTAAGGTTCCTATCAAGGGAGAATCTCACTCCTTAAACAAAGAAAGAAAATAGACTAAGAAGGAATCTGACGAAGCATAAAATATGACAACTTAAAGGTTCACATAGGAAAAACTGTAAACGATATAGATGAATAAAATTTAATCACCACAGTAGAAGTTTTACTAAATTGCAGTGCAACATTCATCAGATATATATAAGCGAAATAAAATTGAATATGAATAACAAAGAGAACAAACTCATAACACAGTCTTGACGGAATCAAGATTCTCTGGATTGCTTTGTATTAATTCTCAAAAAGAAGATAGCCTCTCTTACAATCGACCAAAAAGGTCCAGCCTGTTTTCTTTCTACAATAAAGATTTTTATATGCTGGAATCTCAATCGTTCTAGAGGTTTTCGGTTACAATTGAAGGAGTTAAAACGTTTCGTTTCTTTATCTCTGTCCTCATTTGGTACCGAAAACTTGCATTTTCGCATGCTCCATGCAAATAACGCACTTCTCCACCAACTACGATATCAACTTAGAAGCTTTTGCTTGGTTATTGGCCTAAAAAACATAACAATCTTTCACCAATTGTGGCAACTTTCCTTCCACCTGCTGATCTTTAGCATTGATAGAACATAATAATGTACTTGGTTTAATTAGCCATTTATCTATTTGAACTATGTCTATCTGGGTTATTTGTGAAATTTTGGCTAATTCTCTTTCTTCATTTTCCTTGATATTTAGCAGATATTTGGCTGTATTGATCTGACCCAGTATCTCAGTGCTACTTTCACCATCAGAACCCAACCACATCCCATTTAACAAACCGAAACTTTCTTTACAAGATTTTCTTATCTCCTTAGCTTGTTGTCTTCCTTTAGATATATTTCGCTCCCATTCTTTCAACAAGATATTTCCCCTGGTCTGCTCGGAGATGGGAAAACTGGAACTACTGCTTATTTCCTTTCTCATTGTGGCTATAATAGCATCCTGGAATGCAACCCGAGCCGCTTCGACTTCCCTTTCTCTGAGAGAGAGGTTCTCCAATATTTGATCAATGAGTTGGCATCTACTTTGAATCATTTCTATTTTAACAAGCAGACCTTGCTGCGCCACTGATAACCTCTTTCTGATTTCTATTGCTTGGGATTGAAATATACCGATATCGATTACTTGGCTTTCGACTAACTCTAATTTGGCCCGAAGCTGCTCTATCAATTCTCCTTGCCGGACTATCTGTATATGAATTGTCTGAACCATCAGCTATGTTTGTTCAAGATTATCTTTGAGCCGCTCGATTTCATTTAGATCATCTATTCTAGCTTGCTCCAAAGTTGCAGTCGCCTGATCTTTGACAGTAGCCTCTGCCGTAGCTAGTTTAGCCTCTAATGTCTTGATTAGACGATTTTTTTGCTTCAGCTGATCTTTTAGGGTCCCGACTGAATATTGGTTTGCCGTAGCGAAAGCACCCAATGTTCCTGCTATTTGCGTTGCAAATTCTTCTTTCTTCATGGTTCTTCCATCGGTTATAATTTTAAATTTCTTGGATACARTACCTGCCTCTTGGTAGAGTTCTTGTCTCACAACAACCTTTCTCTTCTTATCGAAGAAGAATTCATTCGAAGGTAGCTCTTCCACTGATATGGGTGCTAATTCTTCACCAAAAATCCAACCTAAGTCTGGTATTCTCTTTGTTGACTACAGGGGAGTAACAGAAACAATGGGATTACTGACCTATTTAGATAATTTCCCTGGAGTAACGACTGAAGTTGGCTCGATTGGAGGATTGAAAGCCTCAACTTTCTGTTTCAGGCCCCCAACTTGTTCTTCTTTATCCAGTTGTTCTTCTTGGCTGGGTGCTGAATCTTTGGAGCTTTCGACCTTTGTTTTCTTCACCTCTACGGTCGTTGGATTCTCTCCCCGTAATACTGGGGAAGACAACTCCGCCTATGTTCTTGGAATTTGGAAACATCAGCCCTCTCTTCGGGCGATAGGGCTTGTATCCGAGCCAAAACCTCGGCATACGATCTCACGCCTCGGAAAATATTATCATGAGGCGAATTCTCGTTCTCAAACCTTTTAAGGCCACAACTAGCTAAGTGATTATTCATGACCCTCTGTGGGTTGTGTTTTTTGAATTCAATATTGACTAATTTCATATCTTCTAAGGCTGCTGCCTCAGCCTTTGCATGCCCAAAATCTAATAAAGAATAGGTGTTTAAATGAATGGGGAAAGGTGGCCATACCTTCTTTGAAAACCCCTTCAGCTATTTACTTATGCCACCAATCAGGGTTTGCATGGCGATCTCGCGACAAGCCAACCTATCGGGTATAAATAATGGTAGAGAGTGTGGAGGGACAGAAGCGCCAAAACCTTAATGTATGAAAACTCTTCCTCCACGTACCAGTCGGCCACCCTGTTCAAATTGGCTGCAATGCTATCTGAGATCCGGGGTGGTCGATTACCGAAGATGGCAACATGCATCGATACCATTACCCAATTGAAGATTTCATATATAAAATCTGAGGCCTTATCCTCCCAAATATTAGAATGATATACATGGATAGGCTCAGTCTCCGATGGAGCCCAGCTCCAACTCATTATGGGAAAAGGTGTCATGGAACACATGGCCTCCATGATGTATGCAAACATAAAAAATGAGGCAGCTCTCCCGCTTTGCCTCTGTGTCCGATATTTTATAATCCGACTGTTCAAACTATCTGACAACAATTTGGCCCAGTCGAAAGAACATCCTTCTGCTACTATATGTATTAGAGGCACCCATGGGAGGAAAAAATGCGTGGTGTCTTCCCTCCCGTACAATCTACAGGTCATCATCACTATGTATTTGAACCGTGGTTTCAAAGAAGATATGGAATGAACTCCGTTTCTATCTGCTCTGAACTTCGCTGGGTGTGAGACCCAATCCTTGATCAAACCGGATAAGCTTTTCGCGTATTGCTCACATTCATTCTGTTTAAAACCCTCTAGAAACTCTGCAATTTATGTGAAGTTCGACGTGGGTGGTAACTTGTACATTGTCTGTAATTTTTCTGGTCTAAAGGTCCCAACAGTGAACTTCTGCTCGCTGATGATGGTTCTGGTAGGGATATCTACATGATTTAGCACCCATCGGATCATGTCATAGTAAGGCAGAAGACGTGGCCTGACCACTACTTTGTGCATCTTTGCCTGGACGACGATATTGTATTTGGTAGTCATGTCATCTTTCTCGTTGTCACTGGAATCGTCTGAATAGTTCACCAAATCTAATTGCAAAACCTCTGGGATGTATGACCAAGTTCTTACGGAATCAACGCTTCGAGTTGAAGTATCCGAAACATTATCGGAGGCTTGTCCTGAAATCTCAGCAGTTGTCTTGAACGCTTTTCGCGGGGCCATGACAGAAGATTGTGAATTAGCTCTCCTGTAATAAAAATGCGTATACATACAGAGATCCGTTTGCTAAAAAAAAAGCTTATCTGCGCAGGATATAAATGATCTTTGTGAATAGAACATAAAGGAAAAATATCTATATCTTCGATCATTTAAAAAATTTGGTGTCCTTATGAACAAAACGGTCAAATCATATTTAGAGACAAATTTAGCAATAAAGACCCTATCCTTACTTTTCGTTTCGCCTCATTTCCAATTAATGCCATAAATTTCGATGGTTCATGACACAAGTTGGCGCAAGGAGAATTTAAAATTGCCTCGTAGACTGTGCATATTATTATTTGTATTGAACACTGATTAAGCTGGCTTAGCTTTTTTGATTAAGATTACTTAAACTTTAATCAACCTTTCGGCATTCACTGTATCGGGTGTTTTCACTCTAACCTTTTGAGCCTCTAAAACCCGAGATCGCGATGATTAGATTTAGTTAAGCAAGGATGTAACTAGGATTAAGTGTTTAATTAAACATGTTTTAATTTATATCGCGACTTCGCGGCTCGGGGCTTCGAGGGTATAGTTTCCGGGAGGAGTGCTAGCCGAGTCGCGAAATCCCGAGATCACTATGATGTGATTTATTTAAACTAGAAGGTAAACCGTATTAAGTGTTTTAATTAATTATGTTTGAGCAACATTGCGACTTTGCCACTCGGTGTTTCAAAGGTATAGTTTCCGGGAGGAACGTATGCCGAATCGCGAAATCCCGAGAGACTTTAACCATGGTCAAAACTAAACACCCTGGACACTAACCCGGGTTACTTATGTGAAAGTCTCGCGGCTTCGTCTTTCAGAGTTATGATGGTAATGTTTTAGGAGAGAGTGAACGCCGAGATGCGAAATCCCGACAACACTTGTCTGAGGTTTAAAATTTTTTACTCTTGGCTTTCACCTGAGGTAGGCTTTTTAAAACTTTTTGCGACCTCGCACATCGGGGCTTGTAAATCTTGTGACTTCTAACTCCCGAAGAGCGATATTCCGAGGTACAAAGAGTAAAAACTTTCATTTAACGATAAAAAGTGGTAACTTATGAAACATAACATCCTTCGCTATTTCGTATGTCGAGATTACTGAGATTTTCAGTATGTAAATGTCATGAAGTGAAAAAGAACTCAAAAAACAACATTTGAATTTAAAAAATATATTTAAACCTGTTGAAAAAGGCGGCTCCAACACCCAGCTGCAGTCATTGCAACTGCACTCTTCCTCTAGACTCACACACAACTTTCTTGTGTGTGAGTGTGTTCCCAAATGAGGTCAAGCACCTTCTATTTATAGTAATATGACCAAGTGAACATGTGTCTCTTCAAGTAGGGCCAACCTGTCCTTTTCTGCATATAATACTTCAATATTACTTATTCTGCTGAGCCGAATTGTTTTCCATGGTTTTCACACATTTGTTTAGGTTTTCTCTTACTTTCGAAATATTGTATTCTAGTCAAAGGTTAATCCATGGAGGTTAATACCTCCCGCATCTACCAAAACATCAACATGGTGAACCACGCTAAATTCATGTGTTCTGATGTGTTTGTTCCTATGATGTGTTGGTTTAATCTGTTTATTGCACACATGTGATATATGCTTATGGGTTAATATGAATATGTATCTGATGGTTTTGCGCACTTGTTGAATGATTAAGTAAGATGAACCTATCATACATTATTACGCCGTTATGATTTTGTGCACAAGGTATATTGCATGTTGAATGAATGTTAGAACGAACTCCATTCCCTTCATGAATGCAGAAGCCTGGTTCCTACAATCCCCATAGGTACCTCGGGTGAGACTTCACCTACTTGCGGGTGATGCCGAAAGAGCTAGCATCTTTATGGTTTTGTTGGTGATTTGATGTGGAACCCCATGCCTGCCCACTACGTGCCAATAAATGGTTCCATTGTCGGGACCGATATTTGTGACTAAGGGGAGTGTGGAGACCTACTAAGGAGGAGATTGAACAATGGTTGGATACAAAGGAGATCGTGTTTGCTGTAAATTAGAACAAGAATCCGTGGATCAATGCAGAGAAATGGCTACAAAGTTATGTGTTTACATATTTGCATGAAATTTTCTTTGCTGATTTTTCGAATGTTTTAGTAGAGTGGATCCATAGATTAGTTGAACAGATCCAAATATTTTGCACTACTATTATGAGAAATTGGACTTCTGAATTAATTCGGCAAGTCAATACTATAAGCAATTGGGTATCATGCACAATTCATTTATGGTTGGATAGTATAATGGGAGGTTACATTACTGATTTTTCTATAGATTGTACTCAGTCGTATAGTGCTTCTAAAAAGGAATTATTTAAGGGACCACATAGAAGATACCTGAAGTCACTATATACTTGGATTAATATGTTACTATGTGATAAGGGAGTTATGAAGATGGAATCTTATTTCCCTAGTAGCTAAGCATGTCCATGCACACAGGGGGACTAGGGGTTGACCAGGGGATGATCTGAGCGTAAAGAGCGATGAAGAGAGGGAATGAGGAACATATGGGATGAGGATGCCAAGAGAAGAAGAGTGTGTTATGAACGAAGAGATTGGATTATTGCATAGTGGTAAGACATTTAGACCGAATAAGAAGAGGACTATGGCTGAGAGAGAGGGGCAGTATAGTGAGATAGAGGAAAGAGACACTAGTGTCATACTCCAGATCAAAGGAATTATACACACAGAAGAAAAGATCTGTCATCTCATTCCAGTAGAAGAAGACCCCACTCATATCAGACTCTGCGTTGAACCCATGACCCTGTGTACGTCGCTAAGAACTGAGGTAAGATCAAAATCTTTGTCAATTATAGTTAGTGAAGGAAGTAGAGGTCATATGTAAAAGTTACAACCTCGAGAAGTTGATGTACTAACTTACCCCAATGAGGCTGACATGACTTTTGGCGCTTCATCTCCTAGGGTTAAGTTTTTGGATGTCTCGGGTTTTGGCATTCATGTTTATTGTAAAAAGGCCTTCAGAGCCCCATTGTACTCATCTTCTTGCGAATGAGCGTAGATGTCACATATCTTCTCAAAGATAAGTTGCCACCATTCTAGCAAGCTTGTTTTTAGTCTGCATTTTACAGTTTTCAACACATTTTTTATTTAAGAGAAGTCAAGTTTTACTGTATCTCTGTTATTGTTCACTATGTCTTTGTGTTAATATTATAAATCTGTGGTTTCATTTCATTCCACTCATAAATATGGATTAGTGGTATTAGAGTGGTTTGCTTCTTGTCATTTTTTAATGCATGTCCCTGACGCGGTCATGGTATAGAGAGTTGGGTCTCGAGCTTGTTTCTCTTGAAGACAACTGCTCTTGAATGCCAAAGAAACTGTCCATGGTGGGTGAAAATAAATACGATGGGACAAGAGGTCCTTTCAAAATGTTGCTTGAGGAATCCCTTGAGTGACAAAGGAATGAGATGATGGACAACTTTGCACAAATCCTTCGACGAATGCCGACGAGAGACACATCCACCTCAAGCAGAGGCGCTACCCCCTTCATGGTACACATCAATTTTGATATTCCTATATTTGAAGGTCAAATAGATGTGAATGCCGTAGATAAATGGTTAAACCTTCTAGAAGGGTATATTTCTGTCCACAAATTTTTTGATAGAGAAAATATTACATTTGCGCTCCTTAAGGCCATCCCCCATGTCAAATATTGGTGGGAGACTTTCTGTGAGCAAAAGGAAATAGAGGGATCCACATTATTTGCAGTTGCACCCACTTGGTGTTCCTTTAGGGATGTTATTAAGGAATAATACTACCCTGTTGGAAGTTATGATGACTTGTATACAATATGGACCACACTGCGACAAGAAAGAGACCAAACAATGCTAGAGTTCACTAATGTCTTCCATACCTTGCGCACCAAGCTAGGTATAAGAGATTATGAGAATCATCTGGTGCTCTAGTACCATGGAGGTATGCATAGATACATCCAGTCAGAAATTGATTTTTTGGACATCTCATCCTTGGGCGTGACCTATCAATATGTCGTCAAAATCAAGCAGAAGCTGAAACAAAAGACGCGACAATTTGGGTCTGGGAAACCCTCATAGTAGAAGCAGTGCAAGAGCAGCCCCAATCACAGAACAAAGGAAAGAGAAAATATGGGAAACCTAATGACAACCATTCCAAGCCGCAATAAAAGAAGGACAATGGAAAGACAAAAAAGATACCAGGAAGTGGGACGAATTCCATAAGAGCCCCTGACATAACACTATTGATTGTTTCTCAAAGCAGTCATTGGTGGCTGAGGTAAAATCCTCTGAATCAAATGCGGGTTCTGGCTCAAAATCAGAACTAGAAAAGGGGATATGGATCATTGACGCGAAACCCAGTGCCACTGTTACTACCACCAAGATCCAACCCGATGAACCTGATGAGCAAGAGGAAAGAGAGCACCTCTTTCATTCACAGATGTTGGTAAAAGGCACTCTGTTGCACTTCATCGTTGATAGTAGTAGCCAGAAGAACCTCATCTCAGCAGAGGTCGTCAAGCGGCTAGCCTTGTCGACAACACCGCATGCACATCCCTACACCATGGGATAGCTCCGTCAAGGAAGCGATCTTCAAGTCAGCCAACAGTGTCGCATGTCATACGACATCAAGCCATTCAAAGATGAGGTATTGTGTGATGTCAATCCCCTTGAAGTTTGTGATTTTCTTTTGGGCCAATCTTATTCATGGAAACATCATGTTGTATATTAGTTTAGGCCTTACATTGTTATTATTACTTTGAACATGAAATTGTACAGGATACCCGAGGTAGTCCCACCTAGTGCTATTTCCTTGATCTCTGCCAAGAAATGTAGGAAGGTCATTTATCAGACCGAGAATTTTGTCTTCTTCATGATTCACTCTTAGAGTGAGAGAAAGGTTGCAACCACATCCATGGAATCCATGATCGACCTCTCCATGTAGCATAAGCAAGTGGATAATGTCATGGAAGAATACAAAGACATATTCTCATCACCTACTGGAGTACCTCTGCACTGTCAGGTCAAACATCCCATCGATCTGACCCCCGATGCACCACTACCCAATGGGCCAGTGTATCCCTGCTCTTTATTAGAAAATGAGGAGATCAAGTGTCAGATATAATAAATTCTCCACAAGGGGCACATCTGAACCAACTCATCACCCTGTGGAAGCCCAATCGTGTTGGTGTAGAAGAAAGACGAGACTTGGTGACTCTGCATTGGTTACCTGGCCCTAAATAAAATCACAGTCAGGAACGGGTACCCAATTCCCTAATCGATGATATCCTTGATCAACTCAAGGGGGCCAAATACTTCAGTAAGATTGATCTGGAGTCTGGATACCATCGGGTCCTAATGGAACCGACATATGTATGGAAACCTATCTTCAAGTCAAAATAAGGTCTTTTTCAATGGCTGGTCATGCCCTTTCGTTTGAAAAATGCTCCAACAACTTTCATGAGGATGATGGATGATATCTTCCAGCCTTTCACTAATTGTTTTGTGCTGGTGTATCTGGATGACATCCTCGTCTACAACAAGACTTGGGCAGAACACTTGCAGCATATTCAACAGGTTCTACACACTCTGCAACAACACAAGATATATTCCAACTTGGAAAAATTCTCCTTTGGCATGGACAGGGTCCAGTACCTAGGCTACATTGTTGATGCACATGGTGTGCATGTTGATCCAACCAATATTGAAGTCATTCGTGACTGGCTAGCCCCAACCACGCTCACTAAGCTTCAAATATTCTTAGGCCTTGCCAATTTCTATCGAAGGTTTGTGTTGGGATTCTCCCATATTGCATGGTCCCTCAGCCAAATAAACAAGGGTGGTGGTAAGGAAAAATTTGCGTGGGTCCTGTCCCAACAGAAAGTGTTCGATGATTTGAAGCAACGCTTGTGCTCCGCTCTAGTGCTTTCATTACCTGACCTGAAACAACCCTTTGATATCGAGACAAATGCTTCAGACTATGCTGTGGGCATAGTCATCACTCAACATGGCCACCCCATAGCCTATGATAGTGAGACATTATCTGATGTCATCCGTAAGTACCCTATTTACGACAAAAAAATGTACTCCATTGTGCAAGCCTACAACTAATGGAGGAATTACATTCTCTGGAAGGAGACAATCATCCACTCTGATCATAAGCCATTACAATTCATGCAGACACAAGGCAAATTGCAAAATGACCGCTATCAGAAGTGGTCCACATAGTTGCAACAGTTCCACCTCAAAATCAAGTATAAAACATGAAGTACCAATTGAGTCATTGATTTCCTCAGCCGATATCCAGTCGTGACACTCACCACAATGCTCGATTCTTGTGGCCACAAGACCTCTGGATGGCCCCACCTCTATGGGACAGATCCTGATTTCTTCAACACCTACCAGATGTTGGGTGAAAACACAAATGCCACTAGTTTCCATCTTCATGACATGTTGTTGTGCAATCTAGTCCATCTGTGGGTTTCATCAAGTGAGCGAGCGAAGCTGATTTGGGAAGCCCACTATAGTTAAGTGGCAGGACACTTTGGCATGGAAAAGACAATGGCAGTGTTGCAACGACATTTCTACTGGCCAAAACTTCGACAGGATGTCAACAAGTACATCCGGTCCTGCATTGTCTGCGCTATTGCCAAACTGAACATTAATAAAGAAGGCCTGTACACTCCTTTGCCTACTCCTAACAGGCCCTGGGAATCCATCTCAACATAATACATGTCGGGCCTTCCATCCACCAAGTGGGGAAATGACTGTGTTTTTGTGGTTGTTGATCACTTTTCCAAGTTGGCGATTCTAGCCTCCTGCAAGAAGAGAATCATAGGGGAGGCCACTGCCAAGATCTTCTTTGAATGAGTGTGGGTACACTTTGGGATCCCACAAACTATTATCTCAGATTAGGACAATCAGTTCCTCAAAACATTCTGGTCGAGTCTCTGGTCATTGCTGGACACAAAGCTCACTAAGTCCACTACCTTGCACCCTTAGACAGATGGGAAAACTGAGGTCGTCAACCAGATGATTGTGCACATCCTACGCATGTACAATTCCAAGCACCCCCACACCTAGGAAGAGAGTCTTCCCTATGTTCAACACAACTACAAAATATCCATACATAGCTCAACCGACCACAACCCCTTTCAGGTGGGGTTGGGACTTCAACCGTTGGGTCCCATGGATGTTACACTACCCCTTACGACCACCCAGGAAGACTTGTCACATGCTCCAAATGGAAGTGAAAAATCCACTCGGTTCATTGAGAGGATCCAAAAAATCCGCCAATAGGTTCAAGATATTTTACAAAACTCCAATTCCAAGTACAAGCAACACCATGATCAACACCAGGTGCCACACCAGTTTTAGGTGGGAGACAAAGTTTAGTTGCAATTGCAGAAAAAATGCTTTACAGGGCCTCATCAGAAGCTTCTTCCACTCCATTATGGACCCTACACCATCACCAAGGTTGTGGGTGACAATGATTTTGAGCTGAACCTTCCCCCCTTCCTTGGCTTGCACCCATTGTTCAATGTGGACCTCCTTCGACCTTATTTTCCACCATTATTGGACACTTTAGAGATAGCATAACATTTGACACCAACAATGCTCAACCCTGACTACATGGAACATGCATCCACTGATAAAATCATAGACACAAAGTTCAAGGGCACTTGCCAGCAGATGATCCAACTTTATCATGTTCTCAAAGAAGGGAAGCTCCTACACTAAGGCAAGTGGTTCACTCGGGGCCAAATTCGACAAAAAATTCCTCATATGATGGGGGAACTCAATGAAATGGAGAACATTGCTTCCTAATGGGGGAGGATTGATCCAGGAGGACCTTAGTGGCCACCCACCTTTTCCAACTGGCTCAAAATAGTTTTTTTGGCAACTTACTATTTTTAGCAATTTTTCGGTTCTTGAACTTCTGGGGCCATTTTGAGGGCACAAACAACACTTTTTTCATGATAAAGCACCTCAATGAGAATTTTGTTAAAATTTTAGACCCCAACCCAGTTTCATTCTCGTTGATTTTTTAGCCAATGTTAAATGCCCAAACCCCAGTTTTATATCAACATATAAAAACTTAGCAGAAAAATAAACTTCAGAATTGAAACATGAGGATTTTGAACATTGTTTATAACGTAGAAATAAAATATTAGCAGTATGCAAAACTCAGAAAATTATAGACACATGAATTTTCGGTCTAACTTTGACCCTGGAAAAACCCACAAGGGGAAAACCAGTGAGAGAGGGAGATTTTTATTATTTAGGAGCTTCAGAGAATTCTGTTACAACATATTCATCTTCAGAAATTTAAATGACAAACTTATCTCGACAATCGTGCCAAATCTTCACATAGGAAAATGAGCCAACTCCTCAAAATTCTTTCCAGAATTTTCTACTATCAAAAATAGGTCTGCTCCTCGATTTTTGTGCCTCCAAAATGCTGTACGGTCACCTCGAAATATGTGCTAGTAGCTTCAGCAAATTTTTGGGTGCATTAATGGCTGTACGACTGCCTTGCAAACCGTGCCAAACTTCCTAAAAAACCCACACAACAATCTGTATTGATTTCTATGCCAAGAAAGGAATGTACGGACCTGTACAAAATCTGTACAGTACGACTTGAGTGTGGCTGTCTGTCTCTCCTCAAAATCTATGCCAAAAGTACACTGTATGGACTGATAAAATTCGTACCGTACGGACAAAATTAATTGTTGTACGATGTCTCAATTTCTGTGCACACAAATGATTGTACGGACCTAGAAATGCGTGCTATACGACCTCATGTGTATATTGAACCTTTGCCTCAATTTCTGTGCTATTATTCTACCTTGGAAAGCATGCCCTAGCTCTCAGAAATGGTTGCTCTCTTGCTGCTCGAAAATGCTCTCTCTCTTGCTCTCTCAAAAAATGCTTGAACAACCCAAGATGAGGGAAGGTGAGGGGTTTTCTAATCTAACGGTTGAGATTATATTAGATGAGTGGCTGAGATTTGATGTCTCTTCACTGACCCTCACTTTAGTCATAAAGTCACCTTTTAATTTGCATCTCACAAATTAATTGACTAGGACCCACATTAGGCACTTTCTCCCCCTAAGGCGCCTAGGGAAGAGAAACACTTGCCTTGGTACTTTATTTAATTAAAAAATTTAACACTCCCTCATATCGAGGAAAGTGTTACTCACCACTCCAAGCGTGTCCCTGAAAAATACAAACTTGCCTCTGCCCAATGCCTTGGTGAGTATGTCTGCAACCTGCTCCTCTGTAGATATGTACTGTAGCTCCACAACTCCTCTCTAAACATAATCA
>SNQJ01S0039206.1:0-15922 GCA_010110895.2 Picea sitchensis
CTGATCTAATCAGGTCAAGGAAATGAGATTACATTATTGGATGCTAAAGAAGATTTAAAATTAACCAATCAAATTTCCTCCACATGTTTTAAACAAGGTGGGTGTTTGAACTAATATACCACCACATTAATAAAGAGGTGATTGAAAAATAGTAATCATCACTATCTGTATTTGTATTTGAGAAGTAGCATCAGTGTGTTTTATTGGTTAGAGAAGTGTGAGGAGTTTTTGTATTCTTGGCTAAAGAGGAATTTTGACAATTCAATTTCAAGACATGAACACAATTATCATGTTATATTATAAAACATCAGAATCTTGACAACCCAATTTCAAGCCATGAACACAATTATCATGTTATATTATAAAACAAGCTATAAACACAATAATCATGTTATATTACAAAACATCAGAATTTGCTTTAAATAATTCAAAACTCAAACACTGAATTTCAAGCCATGAACACGATTATCATCTTATATTATAAGACATCGAGATCTGCTTTAAATAATTCAAAACTCAAACACACACCTAACATAAAAACATCAAAATCTGTTTAAAATGATTCAAATCTCACACACAGACCTAACATAAACACATCTGAATCTGTTTTAAATAATCCAAAAATCTCTCGAAAGAGCAAGGAAGAATATTAAAAATAAACCACGTCAATGGGTAAAGATTACTGACCTTAAATGGTGTTTATGGGGTTCATGGCGACCTGGTTTGCAGGAGATATCTCATATCATAGGTTTCATCTCCTCATCACCACGTTGACGTTATTGGCTGAAAGAAAGAAAGCGACCTCTTCTTTTCTCAGTCGAGGCTTCACACACGGTGGATCCGGTCTGTGGAATAGCAAGAAAAAACAATTCTGACACCGCTTCTAGGATCATTTTATTTTGTCAGTCAAAGCTTCACTTATGATTGGATCACAGTGAATCCATCGGTGGAATAGCAAGAAAAAACATTCCTGACGCCGCTTCTACGATCATTTGCTTCTTCTTGTTTTATTGGATCTTTATATGTCAGTAGGAGACTCTCGTAACACGGAACTAGCTCTTGGAGATTGTAATGCCCCATATTTTGACTATGGTAGTTAGAACATTGTTGTTTACTAATATTAATAATTCAAAGTTTAGCATTTGTTTGGAGTCAGTTAGACTTGGTTAGACATTGAGATGTGTACCTCCTAAACCTAATTGTATGATGCATGATATATGCTCATGAAAAAGATAGTTATTTGATTATTTGGACATGAAAATTAAAATGGGTAAAGTTAAATTTTATGTATACCATTTCAAGTTATGTTGTGAATGTATAATAGATGCAATGCATGATGTAAATAGAATACATTTCTTAATTGAGCGTCATTGAAAATATGATTCTTGTATAAATTTGTGATGTACTTGCATCAATATGTGTTATTGGCAAACTAACCTACTGAGGATGGTGAGCTGTGATGGCCAAATGACAGCTATATAGTATTGAGGTAACTTTCACGATGTTGTAGACATCAATAAGATATTGTGTTCTATAAGTTTTACTTATTATTTGATTTATGATTAGAAATATTACTATGATCTATGGTAAATGTGGTTTTGAAAGGATGCACGACTTACCCAGAGTAGATGTTTGATGGCGTGACTCTAAGAACAATAGTTACTGGTATGTGGCTGGAGTATAGGGTGTTGATATAGTGTTATGAGGAGGGAAGGTATTTCCCACCATTTATCCAACGAAACCTAGAGTCGTGGGAGGAATGTGTGATGCATACCCTAGATGTGTGATGTATTTGTTAGTTACTTTGTTGGGGAAGCTTGGTGAGATGTATGACACTTCCACTCATGGGTTCTATACGGAGTTAGGTCAATATAGTTGTCGCTCTAAGCTTAATCAACGGAGAAAGGATAGGATGGAAGAACAGGAAGTAGGTTAGGAAGGAAGGGATGCTTGATGTTAGTTGAGAATCTTGATTGAGGATTAAAAGATGCCACTATTGTTTACTCCATGTTTCCTACATGTTTAAAACCCTCTTGATTTCCTATAAATTGTTTAAGTGTGACAATGAGTTATTGATGAATTAGTATAATTTAGTACGTTAAGATTATTAAATGATGCATTACTTGTTTTGTTGTCCTACATGTCTTAGTGATCATATATGAACTATGCACTATAACCAATGATTGTTTATCATTAGTACATGCATGAGATATGTGTCGCTAGCTATGCACACATACCCACTACCATTGTACACTAAAGTATAAGTAATTAATGTATTAATTATTAAAGTAAGTTATTAACTATTTAATTGAATGTTTATTGAATAATCATAAGTATAAAATATCTAGAAGCATTAAATACTTGTTGACTTTGATAGATAGGTGGGTGTGATGAATTAAATAAGAACATTGGAGTGTTATGTACATTTTTGGAAGAATTAGTAAATAACATTTATTATCTAGCATGAAGAATAAACACTTTTATTTTATTTATTGTTGTTGTTTAATACAAAAATCATTTTATATTTAAGTTTTTTTTAATATTTTTCCCAAAATATCTAGATAAGGAGGTGGATGGATAATGATGAAGGGGTTGAGGAGACTTGGGGAGGCAATGTGTGTGAGAACTTGATAAAATGGAGAAGAAAGAAGGAGGGATGGAGAGGTTGAGCATGTTGAGAGGTTGTGAAATTCTTGAAGAGATGATTCTTGTGATAGTTTCCTTTGAGCATTTATTCTTTTGCTGTTCTTGGAGTCATGAGCACGGAGGGCCAGAAGACGAAAGGTTTCTTGGAGCTAGGAAGCAAGCTAGGCTCCTAGTTGTAGCAGGGAGGATTCGTTGTTTCACTCTGCAGGCAGCCAGAAAGAATGTAGGCGCTTCGGGACTTCTGATACAACAATTTGACCGTCAAGCTAAGGAGGAGGTATTTTTCAATGATATTTTATTATTGATGTTTTGAGTATACTTATGTTTAAGTTATTGAATCTTAAGTTAGCCTACTACTTATTTCATCATGTTGTGGATTTATCATTGAAAGATGTAGAAAAATGTGTAAATAAAATCAATGAAATAATGCTAAAAGAAAGTTGTTAATGTGTGTAAGTGTTTGAATAAATTGTTAATTGCTTAGCATCCCATGGACGGGTTCTACATATGGTATCAGAGCTAGATTCGAATACTAGAAGCCAAAGGGCTATGAGCCATGCTTGTGTTGTGTATTTCTTTAGTTAAATTGTTCTTAACCGTTATATAGAAACCATGATGTTGCACATAGAATTAAGTTTTGTTTTACTTGTTGGATACAATAGTCACACATTATACACTCTATAACCTTGTATAATTATTATGATTTTCTAAATTAGTTCAACATCCTCGTCTATTAAGCTTATAACAAGAGTGATTATGTGCAACAATCCTTTCAACAATAAACTATGTATTAATAATAGAGTTGTTCCATTTAATTCTGTCTCGTGTGCATAAATTGTATAAATTGGGATTAATCACTTTCAACAATAAAGCTATATATTGAAATAATGCAGGGATTGTTCCATTTAATTATGTTTCATGTGTAGATAAATTAAAATTATTGAAAAAAATCTTCATGCTAGAGCCCTGCCTACTCTGTAATGCCCATCACACTATAAACACGGTGAGATGGTCAACTATTACATATCAAAACAAAGCAAATGCTTTCCTTAAAGAATGGATCGCTACCATTCTTTCTCCCCATGAGATTGACGCAATTCCTCAAGACCAAGCTTCTTATTTTCTCCTGTTTGCTGCATTAGCTTTCGATTACATATGGTTTGCGCATAAGAGAGATTTCCATTGTGGAGAAAGCACCCAAGCCATGACTTTGGTCAACAACACCCATAGAACATTCATGGAACATAAAGCTGCTTGGACCATCAGTGTGTCAATGTAGCCATAGGGTAGTGGTGTTTTATCCCTTAGGGCATACAATGGCTAATAGAATATACTTCCGTAACAGGCGTGAGTACACCACCATTGTATGTGGTCATTAGCACAAAGCTTTGTGTGTATGTTGTTACAGAGGAAACCAGTATAAAGTCTGCTTGTATTATAAATGGAAAACCAGTTACCATTTCTGTCGAAGGATAGGCATAAATGTCAAGGGATGACTTGTCTTCTTTAATAAGGTGTTTATCACAGGGAAAAGTGAGTGTAATCCCCCATTTTCCTACATCTTTACTTCACTCAACCTTACACTCATTTTTCACAAGAAAACGGTGCTTCCAGATGTAATAACTAGATTATGTCGTATTCATTGTCTTCACCCGTTTACTTGCAGCAGAGTACATCAGCATGCAGAGCACAGGTAGATGTTGATTTCACGCTGTGGATTTCCATTACAACTATGCATGATTTAATGTTCGTAGCTAATACAGATCTCATAATCTGTAGATACGGACAACACGTGACCCTGTGAACATAGATGACGGTGTAAAAAAATCCCTGAATTCAAGTGTCATTTACGCGGACTTTTTTATAGTGTTCACATCTATTTTTTGTTTTGTTTTTTTTATTATTATAGTTTTTAGATAGTAGATAGTGAAAAAATGGATGGGAATGATCAAAATATAAGAAACCAATATAGAGTAGACGCGTGTTTCCTTGGATTTATAATAAAAACAAAAACAATTTGGGACATGAACAAAATGCTCCATTTGAATCACGCAAAATCTCTTTACGCCTGACTCCAACCTTTTAATGAGGTGATACATTTAGAATCGGGATTTTCAAAAGTACAGGTATTGGCCCGGGAAATTTTTTGTTCTTTGGTAACACAAAATCTGATCTTGCAGGAGTATTCTATGGTTGAGTAACTCCATAGTAACTCCATTGGAAAAGGTCTGTGTAATGGTGATGCAATCGACATGCATAGCTGAATATCCTTAAGTAGAACTGGCTGTAGTTGGGATCCAGGCACATCCGTCCTCTTTTCAAAGGATAGATGTCTTTTTCGACAGATTGAAAGCACTAAGAAAACATAAGATTCTTTGAAATGAAAATCAATGCTCCTGAAGGGCAGCTAAGATCACATCAAATAGCTTGAAGGCATGGACTTTGAGGTTTTGTAGAACGTTTTTTTTCTCTGAAAACGTATTTGACAATATTCCACAAAATTGACGCCTCAAACGTTAATGGGATCAGAACATTAAACCTCAATTTGACGTCTAACTATTCCAGTGAGTTGTCATCAACTTTGATACCTGTCCCATGATAAGGCTAATCTACGCATGGTGGGCCTTGCATGGGTTGTTGGTTTCTGATCTCATTAATGGAGTAGGTGACACCAAAAAACAATAGTGTAAATAGTAGACTTGTTAGCTTTTTTTCGGCTCTGTTTTCCGATCCATTTTGTGGAGAAACCGGTCAGAATTTCAAAAGTCATCATCCATACAAAGTTCACACAAAAACTGGATACAAAGAGAGGAAAATATATTTTGATGCGTAGATGAGAAGTAGATTTTGACAACAGTTTTTAAAATAAAAAGTTCATCGATTTCCAAGGATTTCTGTAATAATTAGCGGTCAAGCTGCCTAATGCATGGCCTTCTATAAATATGTGATCGCATTATTAATGTATTAAAATTTATAGCCGATCATCAATTCAAGTTGCAAACATCTGTAGATCCATATCGGGCTCCCCATCAAAAGTGTAGCCATGATTAATGTCTTGTAGTAACTCTCACTGCCATTCATAAATTCAATTTGCTTTCTTCTGAACTCCGATGGAATGTCACCATCAGTCTTCTACACTCATTAAGGTCTATTTCAGAGTAGCTTGTATGGCATTTAAGTACATCATTCGAGACATGTGTCTTTTCCAAAGTGCATTGGGCAGTGTAGACTGTAGCAGCAGCCAGCGTCGATGGGGGAAACTTCATCATCAAATATTGTGTCAAGCTCAGTTTAAACAAATTTAATATAATGTTTGAGTGGGTGGAAAAGATTGAAATCACTAGGCTGTTAGCGATTTAAATAAAACCATGTAAACATTCCCTGTATCCACTTTGTATGGGCTCGATTGGGTTTTGGATTCTTGACTATAATCTCCACTGACTAGCTCTTCATCCACAATCCCAAATCAAACCCAACCCATAATCAAACCTTTGATATTTCACCGAGCTCAATATTTGGTCCTCCCTTTGGGGGTTTTATGATAACGGTGATTAACATGACTTGAGAATCAAAGCTCATTTTATTGCAAAGCCATTCCATTATTTGTAGTTTATCCATTTGGATCAGTGTTCAATTATGGCCGAAATCTTCCACCAGTTACTATTGTCCATCTCTTTGTTGTAACTTGTTAGTACTCTTAAAATTATGGAAGATTTTGCTGCAGCTATTGTGTTCTTAGTTTCAGATTTGGGTTTCTTTATTTTTTTATTATTTTCAAAATCTGGTTCCATATTTCAGATTTTAGAGTCTTCAGATATCAATTATAATAGTAGAATTCAAGGTTGGCTCATAACAATGGTACCAGAGGCCAAGTTGATAGCAGATTTATATCAGATTTTTGGTTGCATTTGTGATTATTTACTTATACTAACCAATTTGCCTTTTCTATTTTAAAAATAATTGTACTAAATCTCTATTAGTTAATTGCTCTCGGTGTTGGAGCCACTACTTGTTGAAATTTCAGAATTTGATTTCCTTAATTTTCTATGCTTATTGCTGAAATTAGTGTTGTTATTATTGAATCTACTACTGTTATTGCAAAACTCTGTTGTTATTATTTTAAACCTGCTATAAACCCACAGCTAGTGCAGTCCTTGGGTTCATAACAGTTTCAGGGTCCTAACAGTGGGGTTTCTAACAAATTACGTTCATATTTAATCTGTCAATTTCAAAGTGATAAAAATCTTTGAGTGATTTTTGGTTTAATAAAAATTAACAAATGCATCATCTTTACGTTCCCGTTTCTTCTCACCGGGAATTTAAGTAATTTAGTTTTGTTTATTTAATAGTAAATTTCAAAGTGAAATTTAGTTTTTTATTATTAGTAGTAAATTTCAAGTATTGTAAAATTTGAGTCTTCTTTTTATTGATAGTAAATTCATGAAATTGAGAGTAAAATTTAGTCTAGTTTTATTGATAGTAAATTCCAAGTATTGAGATTTTGTATTTTCAATGTAGTTGTATTGAGATTTTGTTTAGTTTTTATTATTATTATAAATTTTATAAAAGATTTAATTCCATACTATAATTTAAATATTGAAATTTGCATTCTCAAAATTTTATATTTTAAATCAACAAATATCAACTGATCCATTTTGGGATTATTTGAATTTTAAATCTAGCTCGAAAAAGTGCATTTCATTGGTCACCCACCTAGCTTGCCCCCTTTCCCATGATTGATAGAATAACGCCCTCCTACTCATGAAGCGTTGCCTGTGCAAATACTATAGGAGTGGACAGAGGAAGTAAATCAAAGAAAGAAGATAAATCCATGATACAAGTTGGTAGAAACATATATATCAAGAAGATTAGTGGTAAGATATAAAGTCTCTGGCATCAACCCAAACCTACAATGTACCTCAATTAACCAATTTATTAAGACTGCTCTTATTTTGGCATTAATCTCTTGTTGTCTGGGCATATAATCTGGCACACAGCTCATTTGCTTTGTTCTATGATAGAACTTATATATATATCCTCAACATATTCAACCACTGCCAATTGGTTATCAAGATCTCCTCCATCAATGTTTTGTGGCAGTCCTCCTCTTGCTTAGTCATTTCATCATCAAGATTTAAATCCACATAAGGCTATTGCACTTCGATATGTAAGAGATGTCATTAGTGAATGAGGCTTCGCTATCAGTAATTAAGGTTTCTTTTTGTTTCTTGCAGCTACAACATTATTATTACAAGTTGGTTTTGTCCCGTGCAATTGTTCAATAATAACACAATCATCCGATTCATGCTTGGTCACTACATCTATGGGAGGAATGTCCTTGCTCTTGCTAGTCCTCCTTTTCTTGTTTCCCCGCACAACCTCTACCTTTGGAATGACCACCAGTGCTTGAGTTGAAATGGCAAGTTCTGAATTACAAAACCAAGAAAACAATTGAGTTAGTAGTAGGTAAAGTGATGATGCCTAAGGTGCCCAATGATCATAGTAATCACATTAATATTTAAATGGTTCATCATTAAAGGTATTATTTGAGTTGATTATGATACACTGTCACAATATACATTTTGTCATTACAAAATTAATGAAGCAGTGGGTAGTGTCATTGATTATAATCAATGGCGTCGAAGGTTTTGTGAGACTTTTAAAAACTTTTACACCAATGTTCTAGTAGCATGAAAGGAGGTGGGTCAACGACTTTCAAAATTCATAGCGAAGATTGCAAAGCCTTGCATGGAGGGAATTTTAGGAAATTTGATAGAGTCAATGTAGAGAAACTTATTTAATATAAGGTAAAGAAAGGTGTATGTTCACTTGATTGGCATTAAAACAATTTTTGGATCCCAAGAATGCAATAGTCGGTTTTCTAATAACACCTTAAATCAATCAACGAATTTGGTGAGAAATAAATATATTTAAATATTTAAAATAATAAAATTTACTATATAATGCTAAATTGTGGAAAAATGGAATATTTTTTCAACAAGCAATTAATAGATGGTCAAACGAAAAATCATTGCTATGTACATTGATTGGTTGGCCGGGTACAATAAGAATAATGTTAGGTATAAATAAGAAATTGAATCATACCATAATTAAATTATATAAAATAAAGTGTATATATGATAATAAATATAATGTATAAAAGTATTAAAAAAATGGGTTTTAATGGGATGAAAGTATCTTAGTGAATAAAGGCAAAATAAATTAATATGAGTTAAATAATAATGAAAAGTTGGTTAAATGATAAAGTAAAGATGTATATTAGTAAAAGAGTATAAAGTATGCAAATTAAAAAATGATATTAAAGGCAAATTCACTTATATTTTACTACTCACATTATATCTACAAAACTTTTATAGTTGTTAGATTTAGTATATCAGTTAGTTACATTGGTGATAATAATATTGGTTACATATTATTTATTGTACTAATCTATTAGTACCATTACTTATGTTATCACATTTGTTTATTGTTTTATTAATTTACTCATATTATTTTGACGAACATATACTTTATTTATTTTAAATTATATTGAGCCATAAAGATGTTGGTAAAATTAATAATAGAATTGATGTTGTCAGTTACTATAAGAGTAGGTCCTATGAGAATTTTTAATGCATTCAAAGCATTAAAAAAATTTGTAGGACATTCGCGAACTGGAATAATGTCTATAAAGTACCTTAGTGTAACCATTTCAAGCTAGAACATGGAATCTAATTCTTAGAGTATGGAATAGATAACTCAAAGTGCACATTATAATTAAAGTCCAACTTGATATGTATTAAGGTTAAGGGTGATAGTATTGAAACAAATCTCGTAACCTAGAAAGTATTGTGTTAACGTGGGAAACATTTCATGATGTATGACTCCATGAGGATGTCAACAAATGCTCAAATTTTCCATAGTGTTTATGTTAGAAGTAGCAACCTATGATGGGTCCTACTCTTAATTCATGTATATTATATGATGAGTGTGTGAGAATATTTGTAACTTTTCTAATGATACTTATTCTTCAGAGAAGGAAGGTCATGTGGCAATTTACCATTGGCTAACAAAATATTTCTTAGATAATAGAGAATTTGGTGTGGTGTGATATTGAAATTTTAGCTAAGTTAGGAGTGTAGAATATGAACGTTGGGTTGCTTCTGTACTTAAGTATGAGTAGGAAAGGATCTTGACCCTAGAGAGAGTGTAGTGAGAAGGAGAAAGTTGTGGGTTGTACGTAATCATTAGCCAAGTTAGTATGGTGATATTGACAACGTTTGTCCCACATTCTAATGAACATTAGAATGGATATTGTAAGTGAGCCTGGCCTAGAATTTAAAAACTTTAGTTTAGAATGATAAGTGAGTATCATGACAATGTGTTTTATTATGTCATAAAGGCATGACATGGTATATCAACAGAGTTCTATTAGTCACTATGCATGAGTCCATTGTAAGAGAGGTGAGTTATCTAAATGAGAGAACACACCCTGAAATGAATTGAAGGGTCTAGCAACAACTGTTCACTAACACACGTGTCAACATGGTGCCCTTTATGTATAGGCATGTTTGTAATAGTGAATTGATGATAGAAAGTAGGATTTTCCTCGACCGTGATAAGAGAATCCTATACTAGACAATTAACGTGTTTGAGATATAATCTATACAACTTAAGTAAAGAGGGATATCCAAGACAATGAAAGACAAACGGTGAAGTGATGACATCACATGAAAATCATTTAAGTAGTATATTAGTCAAAGTTCCTAAGAATGGAAATTGTATGATGGCATATGTATTGTATAACTCAAGATAGAGTGATAGTAAATTCAATGATAATTGGTTATAATTACTAAGATATATTCTAGATGGAATTACATGGTGGGATTAATGGAATTTATAATTGAACTCAATGTAAAATTCTTAACTAAAATTGATAATAAGATAAGATTCTATTGGCTATCAAACTAGTAGACAATACTTTAATATACAACTTAGGAAGATAAATCTATAAGAGAAGCATGTTGTTTCATTAATTCAATTACCAATGGTAATAAAATAGAGTCAAGACATAGAAAGGTTACTACTACTAAATGGAGGCATAGTTCCAATCAATATATTAATAGCCTCGACATGTTTAATCAAGTCATTGTCCAATGAGACCAATATAAGGCAAGGTTTGCTATCGCGAAGATAAATAGAAATTATGTCATAAATTCTCATCATATTGTGAATGATGATCATAACTTGGGATGAAGTTTCTTGAAGGAATCCAAGATTGTATGTAATACTTATATTTTGACCTTTGGTGATTAGAACATTTTGTTTACTAATGCATTAATAATTCAAAGTTTACTAGGAATTTGTTTGGAATTGATTAGACTTGGCTAGACACATTGAGATGCTATTACTTATCTAAACCTAATTGTATGATACATGATATGTGCTCATGACAAAGATAGTTATCTGATTATTTGAACATGAAAATTAAAATGGGTAGGATTAAATTAAATGTATACCAATTCAAGTTATGTTTGTGAATGTATAATAGATGCTGTGCATGATGTAATAGGAATACATTTCTTAATTGGCGTCGATGCAAATATGGATTCTTATATAAATTTGTGATGTATCTGCATCAATATGTGTTATTGGTGAACTAACCTCTAGGATGATGAGCTATGTGATAAACAAATGACTATAGTATTGAGGCAACTGGGATAAGTAGACATAATAAGAAAATATTGTATGATATAGAAAGTTGTACTTACTCTTCAAATTTATGATTGAAATATTACTATGATCTATAGTAAGTGTGGTATTATTGGAATGCAGCTTACAGTGGATGTTTGATTACGTGACTCTAAGAACATTAGTTACATAGTATGGCTCGATATAGAGGGTGTTGACCCTAGTGTTATAAGGAGGGTGGAGGTATTTCTCACCGTTTATCCTCTGAAACCTGGAGTGGTGGGAGGGTTGTGTGAGAGTCAGCTCCCTAGGCGTGTGTTGACTACCAAGTTGCTGTTGGGAAGCTTGGTGAGATGTGACACTTCAACATAGGTTCTATCACGGAGTTAGGTCAATATAGTTGATGCTCGACAATTCCCTTGAGAGGAAAGAATAGGATGGAAGATGGAAATGGGTTAGGAAGGAAGGGTGCTTCGATGTTGGATGAGAATCTTGATTGGGGATTAAGATGCCACTATTGTTTACTCACTTGTTTCCTACCATGTTTAAAACCCTCTTTGATTTCCCTAATGGTATTTTAAGTGTGACAATGAGTTATTGATGAATGGTTAATTTAGTTAGTTAAAAGATTGATAGGGCATTGTGATTTGCTATCCTACATGTCTTAGTGATCACATAGGAACTATGCACTAGAACGAATGATTGTTTATCATTAGTACATGCATAGAATATGTCACGCTATCCTTTTATACCCTACCATGTACACTAGTATAAGTAATTAATGTATTAATTATTAAAGTAGAAGTTGATAACTATTTAATTGAATGTTTATTGAATAAGTAAATTGTAGCCTAGATATCTAGAAGCATTAAATACTTGTTGACTTTGATAGATAGGTGGGTGTGATGAATTAAATAAGAACATTGGAGTGTTATGTACATTTTGGAGAAAGTTATCAAATAACATTGATATCTATGAGAATAAACACTATTTTATTTATTGTTGTTTAATACAAGTCATTTATATTTAATAGTTTTATTTTAATATTTTCCCAAAATATCTAGATAAAGGATACTAACGAACCTTACAAATCCCACGACAATCATTCTGGAGCAGTGCAATTTTTTTTTTTTTTTTTTTTTGAAGCCGGTGTGTAGCGTCGTGACCCAACAACATATAATGAAGCTGTCTGACGCCACTCTGGAGCTTACCCTGAACTCAATCCCGCGAGGGTGCCCGACCCAAGAGCATGGGAACTACAACCACACAGCCATGAAGCGTGAGAGCACTGTGAGACATTCCAGTAGTGACCACTAATCACAGTGACCTCCTTGGTCCTACCACCGCGAGGTTGGGACTCTCAAGACTTCTATAATCAACGCTCAAGCGGTTCCATCGTCTGCAACATTTAAAGTCCTGGGGCTGCTTGTGATACGATGAACATGGAAGTGTCTACATCCCACCCGATACAAGCCGACCAAGCAATCAACTAAACACAATCGATGTACAACATAATAAGTAGAGCAATTTCAACGCTCAAGCCCGGTTTCCCATCGTCTTTAACCATTTAAGGTCTCAGGGCTGGCGACTGTTCTGATGAACATGGAGGTGTCTACATCCCACCCGACACAGCAGACCAAGCAACCAACTAAACACCATCGATGTACAACATAATAAGTAGAGCAATTAGCGCCCCTGACGGAATGCGCGCAACAAGGACTCTGACAACGAACACTCAAGTCCAACATCATCTAAAGAGCAACCCTCCTGCATGACCATCTCAGAATAATTTTAAGTACGTAAGCCAAGTATTGCACCATGTATTATTTTATACCAATAAGAATAACACTGTCATGTAAGGTTCACCACCCCTTAATTGCATCACCTATCCGGACCGAGATTCTACAATCACAACCTCTGATGTGCTATGGACAACATAATGATAACGACCTACCAAATAAAACCTTCATTAAGTTCCAATAGCAAGCGCTAAACACGACAATATTAACAATTCAAATTTAACCAATACTAATATTGCAAATTACCAGTACGATCCTTGCAGTTAAACAACATTAACGTTGCGCTTTTAACGTCATCATTAACGAATTGAAAAGCACCAATACTAACAATACACATCACGCCTTGGTAACAACCTCCTTATGAGAAAAAGGCAATAGATAAATAGCCCTATTCAAATGCCATATATTCTTGAATAATCAGAGATGACAATTAATAAAAATGTTAAATGAGAAGGGTAACAATCATTTAATATGTCAATTATATATCAATCATGTCACATCAAAACACCAAACATCATGCCAATAATAAAACACCTCCATTACAGGAACATTAAAGGAACATTAGAAATCATAACAATATTTAATTATCTAAAGGAATACCTCCTATCCCTTAGCTTAAGGGTCTTTAAGTTATAACATAACATATTAATAGTGTGCTCATAACAACATTTAAATGACACATTAAAGAGCATTTTAAGAAACATAACAACATTAAGGGACATTTAAAGGAAATGACAACATTAAGGGACATTTAAGGAATAACAATATTAAGTTGTTTTAAAGAACTTTTGCCTGCTGTCCTGTAGCTTATACGCCCCTATTTTTAAAACACTTACATCTAACAGATGGATATGCATGTACTGGAAACTTATATAAACAGAAACATCATCTTTCCCTATGGTCGTTAAAACAGTCCCTTAGCTGAGTTGATAATTTGTAAAGAAAAGAAAATCTATCAATTGTTCTTCCGCCTATTGATCACTCAACCATCGCCTGCTGCATGTTTTAACAATTCAAAAGGGTCCTGTAGCCAATCAAGGGCCCGCCACTGAGGCAAGCCGTGAGGCTGTGGATGGGCAGACCATTTAATCAAATTAAAGGGGTGTGTTCTGAGTTGCGTTTTAAGTTAAAGCTGCCAGGCGGAATCCCCGTATTCAGCATAGATGTGCGTGGGAATTTAGTGCCCAGATCAGGCGTCATGATTAAGGCGAGTCCCAATGAACAGAACGGTAACCCAGCAACGTTCCACCCCAAAAAGGAAACCAAAATTTGCTGAGGCAAGTGACAGTTGCGACAGGTAAGGGAACCCGCGGAAAAAGGGGGGACGACTGTGGTTGGGTTGGACAGGTTTGTAGGTGGCTGTCCGGCTCGCGCCCACGCATTCACTCCTTCAAATGGAATTTAACCCATCATTCCGACCTCCGGATCCCAACAGGACAAGTAAGCGCGTGGTACAGGAGCCTGTCACGAAGAAACGCAGGAGCCTGCCATGAAGAAACGCAGACTCTACGCAAGGGCATTCAAGGCCACGCAGAAGGGAAAGGTCAACACGGACCTCCAATGAAATGCAGGGTAAATTAAACCATGCAAAAGAAAAAGGAAGCGCAGAGGTTTAAACGTGAAGGAATCGTTGGGCAGAGGGGTTTTTAAGAGGAAAACATAGTTGCAATACTCAAACACAGTTCGTCCAACGCCGAAAACACAGTGGCGAAAATAATGAGAACACAATCATCACCAGGGGTTCCTTCCTTTCTCGCAGGTGATCATCCCTTTACAGATGCGCTAGGATAGGCGACCCAAACCTAAAATCTTAAACCAATGGATCACTGGTTACATATCCAATTGCAGCACCCAAAAAAATAAAAATACACAAGGATAACCAATGGTTCGCTGGTTGCTTATCCAATTGCAGCACCAAAAATAAAATACACAGGGATAAACCAATGGTTCGCTGGTTGCTTATCCAATCGCAGCACCAAAAATAAAATACACAGGGATAAACCAATGGTTCGCTGGTTGCTTATCCAATCGCAGCACTCAAAAAAATAAAAATACACAGGGATAAACCAATGGTTCGCTGGTTGCTTATCCATTCGTAGCACTCAAAAGAAATAAAAATACACAGGGATAAACCAATGGTTCGCGCAGAGGAATAATAGCACCGAGTTCGAAGGCACACAAGATAACCCATGGAGAAACCCTTCCCTAAAACGTGTCCCCCTCATCAACAACAGTCACAACAATAAGACGAAAGTTTCTGAAGGCAGATTGTCCAATGAAGTCTAAGCAGGCAGAGAACTTAATTCAAAACGCAGAGAAATAAATAAAAATAAAAATTTGCAGAAATTCCATCCCAATGACGCAGAGAAGTTTTGAAAAGACGACGCAGAGATTTAAACCATTAGCAGTGGAGGGATCAGATAGGAACAGGTTCCCAAGGGACTTCTCCTATCAGTTGAACTACATCAGTTGCCTAGATTTAAACATTTTGATAATTATGGAGGCCATCTAAGTTCAGATTTAACTACGCATCATATCAGCTATAAACTCAGTCAACAAATGGGAGCCACTACAAATCAGAAGTACGAAGCATATTAACAAGCGTACCGTATTCCTGGTGTCTTCCTTGTCTGTTGCTCGCGCCTCGAATTGAAGTCCCACGCTCCTCGCCGCTCCCGCTTGCCGACCACTGAAAGCTCACCGGTACCTCCCAGCCAAACGCTAGGGGTACTCTTCTTCCCCCTTAGCCCCCCGAGCCGTAAAGGGGCCACACAAGAACCAGAATA
>SNQJ01S0039206.1:17715-70533 GCA_010110895.2 Picea sitchensis
ATAATAGTAATAGAAATAATGTAAGGAATCCAAGTCTAAGAATTAGATTTGCTTCTGCAAGTTTATGTAAATTTGATTTTATATAGTTTATCATGATAAATTTATCAAAACAATGGTGAATGTATACAAAAAGTAGTGAACCAAGCAGTTTTTTAATTCCACAATTTGAAAAAAAACAATTTTGCTAATTTAGTTCGAAATTCTAGATCTATTGTTTTTTATTTAGATCCATTCTTTTACTTAACACACAAGTTAAGATGTAGCTAAATCAAGATCCACTATTGTGATCTAGATCCATTTAACTTTCAATAGAAAAATATAAATAATAATAATGGGAATACATTATAATGATGCATGAGAGTTTATAATGATACCTTTATAACAAAAATATGGTGAATATATACATTCAAAGTAATGGATTAAATTATTTTCTAATTCCTTTTTTGAAAAAACTCAATCTAGATAAAGTTCTAAAATTCTAGATCCACTGAATATTTCCAAATTTAATGAAATATGTGTTCCAAGATAAACCCTAGTTACCAAGTATTTCATCACCAAAGAAATAGAAAAAGCCTCCAAGAGCTAGCGCACCAATTCACTCCACAATACAAGAGATAGACCATAGCACAAGAGATAGAGATAATGAATTTTCCCAAGAGGGGCGCAAATTTCAGCCAAGTATCCTCTCCAAGATGGGAAAGTTAAGATGAAAATGAAATGAAATGGTTATTATTTATACAAATCCTCCTAAAAGTGTTTGCCCGCTTAAATTTAGGGTAAACCAAAAAAGTAAGGGGCCAACAACCCTTACTTTTCCCCTTTACAATTTTAAATTTGATTTTGCACATAACAAACCCTAAAAGAAGCATGATGTCACCCATTTAGGGAATCGTGTTGACACTTTTAGAAAATCGTTGAGCTTGGAGATGAAATGTTGGGCCTCCAAAGGGTTCCCTCTCATGCGCTAGGGTATCCTCCATCAAGCCAAGGAATTTCTCCATCCAAAAGGTGCCAAGTGTCAATTCAACCACCACACCACCACACCAAACAGTATCCTTAGGGTTATCTCAAGCCCTATAAATGTGACATTTTTCCCTCCAAAACTGTCTACCAAGCAAATTCCTGCAAAGAAAATGAATACGCCCTCCAAAGATCTCAAGTCAAACATATCATGATAAGTACATCAAATCAATAAAAGAGTCATCGAAGCATGTGCATCAAAAACCACCTCATCAAATTAAACAAGTGTTCAAAGACCCTATGAAACTTGCCAAGTTTAGGTATGGGAGGGTTGACAAAGTGACCTATTAGGTGAATCAAACCCTAAGTCAAGGAGTGTTTCCTAGTTGGACCCCCCTCTAAGCCATGTGTAGAAGATGAACTGGATGGGGGAAATAATTTTTGGCATGGGGTTTGTTATCCCCATTTTGTGGGATAACTAAGGAGATTGTGTCTCGAGGCCCTCAGGTTGCATATATGGAGTACCGAGAGACTACATGACCAATAATATCCATTTTCACAGATGGAGACCCTTCTCACCACCATAGAGGTCGTATATTTTTAGATGGAATCCACCACACTAGCTGGCTTCCGAGAGGTAATGGGCCTTTCTCCATGAGGTACAAGTCAGGTATTATCGTATGTGTTATTTAAATATTTGAGGCATTTGAGTATGTTGTATCTTAGACTGCTTTAGATTTCATGACATATGGTTGGACATTATGCCTTTTTCCTTGTTTCACCTTGGTGGTTGACATTTTTCCCTAATAAATGGTCTTCCTTGGGAATGGGCTTGCTACTAGGAACTCCCTTAAAGAGCCATTGTACCATTCTCAACCATACTTACCACTTTCCATCACTAAAAACCCCCCATTTCCTTATCTCTTTGGATTTTAGGTTGTATTGACCCAAAAAGGGGTTGTCCTTCATTCTATGGGAAGAAGGGGTTGAAGGTCCAGAGGGGGTTTTGTTGGGTAAAAGATAAAATCCTATATATAAACCTTCTAGATGCTTCGCCCAGGGAATCCCCCAAGAAAGCAATGAAACACTTATTTGTAAGAAAAGAGAGACCCACAAGAATAATGATTAACAATGCTTAAAGGGTTAGTTGGAGGATATAAGGTCTCATCACAAGTCGACCTATCATGATCATGGATATCTAGTGGTATGACATTACCATCATCTGGTCACCAAGCCAGGGTAATGGCTCTCAATTGCATGGTTGAGAGAAAGGGGGTCTCATCACGAGTCAACCTTCTCATTTCCACTAGGTATTTGTGACTGACGTTGTCATTATCTGGACACCACACCAGGATAGTGGCCTTCAACTTGTCCCCAAATTTTGAAAGAAACAAAGAATGGCAAAATGATGGGCTTGGAAATTGCATTGCAAACGAAGGTGTCGCACACACTCTACAAAGGCACCCATGAATGAGACACTACAAACCCTTGTATGCCATGAACCCCATGCCCAATGAGTCTTGACCCTTAACCACTTCATCCACTTTACATGGATTAGAGAGGGATCTCTTGGAAACACTCCTTGACCTAGGGAAACATCTACCCAATAGGACACCTCTTCAACCCTCCCATATCCAAGCTTGGCAAGTCACATAATGTCTTTGAGCACTTAATTGTTTGACAGGGTAATCTTTGATTCACATGCTTAGGTGGCTCATTTATTGACTTGATTTACTTATCATGATATTTTGACTTGAGATCCTTGGAGGGCGTGCTTATTTTCCTTTGCAGGACCTAGTTGGTGGACAGTTTTGGAGGAACAAGCCTAGCTTGGGATTCCATGGGGCTTGAATCCCACAAGTGGATGGCAAGGGCCCGCATGTCGGATGAGAGAGACATACCTCCGAAGGCATAGAAGACATTGTGGATGACATAAACTAGCCCTCACATTCCAAACATTTTTCCTAGGAGAGGAGAAACGTCACCTATAGAGGCATGACGTCACCTAGGAGGGCTAGGGTTTGGTGGTGAGGTTCTCATTCATTGGAACAAGTATGTTTTGAGGAGGATGAGGTTTTGACCATGAAGGAAATGACTTGGGTGATTGAAATGTGGCTTTGGGAAGCCTAATTACACTCCTCCAACACCAACGACTTGCTCTTAGTGCCAAGACGTCCCCTAAAGGGGTGACGTCACCTTGAGTTAGGGTTTCTTTTTGTGTAAAAGTAAATTTTAAGTGAATTGTTTAATGTTATTTTGTAAAAGGGGAAATATTAGGGTTGTTGACCCCTATTCTTGTGGTTTACCCTAAAATTATGTGGACAAACAATTTTGGAGACATTTTGTATAAATAGAGATCATAAGATCTCATTTCATAACATAACTCTCCCATTGTGAGAGGTCTTTGACTGAAATTTTCGCTAGCCTTGGAGGATTTTCTCTCTTTTGCATATTGTTATTGTTTATTCTTGCTATTGATGGTGAAAATTGATGTGGTATGCATAGAGACTCTTTCTTATGCATTTGGATGGACTTAACTTGGAAGATTAAGGTTTGATCTAGATTCTTGTGGAATTGGTAAGGAAAAAATATGCATTTATTGTCTTTTGTCTTGCTTTTTGCATAATTACTGTTGGTTAAAACCCTTGGAGTAGTATAAGATCATACACCCTCCCCAAGGTTTGTTTACTTGTTCAAGAAAGGTTGATTTTCACAAGATGTCTTGGAGAACTACAAGAGTGTACACCTTCCAACGTCACCTTGGTTTGTTTTGCAAACCATAGAAAGTAAAAGGGGTTACACCCCTAGGGCTTTGTAGATCAAAACTTTCCATCCAAGTTTCAGTTTTCAAGGTCAAATACTTTTCAAGGTTGTGCCAAGAGAATTACAAGGGCATACACCCTCTTGGAATTTCCTAGATTGACTTAGCTACACTTGGGAATTACAAGAGCGTACACCCCCATGTGCTTAGTCAATCCATCTCTTTCATTGACCCCAAAAACCCAATAGTATGACACTAATTCTTTTTCAATTTTTCATTGGAGATATAAAATGTTTGCATTGGTAAACGTGACAATTTCACTTTTTGAAGCTTTCTCACTTGGATTGTATACTTGATGTTACAAGCATCCTTGCCTCTTTGATGTGTCCTCTTTCTCCAAACAATTATTGTTGTTAAAAAACTAACCTTGCATCCATAAGTCTGCAAAAACCCTAACTGTTCTAAGTTACCCTAATATCTCATAAACTAACCCTAGACTTAAGCTAAAGTTTTTCCCTCTTATTTTACTTGTTGCAGTGCACTTTTGGTCATATTTTAGACAAGTTTCATTGGGTAATTTTTCTGTTGTAATGCATTATATGCTACAGCCATAAGGCTGATAAATTCTCTGCAGAAATGTTTTATAACATGCTTGTTTGTCTGCTCAAGTTTCATGCTATTTGGTGCAAGCTAGACTAGTCATTGTTGGTTCAAATATTTCATATTTAACTGGACTTGTAGCATCTTTAAATTGCATCCTCAAATATCGTTTATATTATTCATAATTAATATTTTTTGATTGATGCAAATTAGGGATAGAAAGATTAACTTGATGGTCCATCTAACATATTATATGAAAGTGTGGCATTTCTTGTGTCTCAACCAGGTACATTCACTTTTGCAGGTACCCAAAGACTTAGCAACTTTAAACCACCTGGAGACGAGTCATCAAAGCCTCTTTTCTATTTCCATAATTTACCTTTAGGTGGATACCTCTATTCCGTCCCTTCCATCCATCTCAATCCCCTAGGGTCACCGGGATCACCTCCCTAGAGTGATCTAGTCACCCTTGAAGCGTGGGACCTATATCAAGGTGACATTGGGTGTAGTGTCCCTTAGTTGTCGCCACTTGGTGGTTGGTTCATGCTTTTCCCAACCTACAACTTGTGCGATAACATTTTGGCATCATTGTTGGGGAGGATTTTGAATCCTTTTCCGAACCCTAACGACACTTTGGCAAGCTATCCCAAATACTTTACCCTAGCTTTCTCGGTGACTCCACCCAAGGGAATTTCCCTTTCCACCTTTCTTGATGAGATCTTCTTAAAGATTATTTGGTTACTCCACTTTCCACGAATTCACCTTTCCCTCTTCCCCCCTTTCCCTCCTTTGATGAGACTTGATCTCACATATAAACTCCATTGAGGTGTCCTTTTGGTCAATGGAATTATGGCACCATGGGATGAACCCTCATCCATAACTTTTTATGACTCGAAGATGGAATTTTTACATATGGAAAAGTAAAAGGTTGTTAATCAAGATGCTAAAGAAATGATGAATCGCATAAGAGAGTTATTTCCTTCCCTAGACAATGAAGAGGTGCTTAAAGAATAGATATATGAAGAAAGTTACCAAAAAGATTCCAATGAAGAACTAGACGAGACATTTGATGAAGAAGAAGTGCTCATATCTACCCTTCCATTTTATGAAAACATCCAGGCCTTTGTTCCTCCCACACATCAAGAAGAGAACGTAATCATTTTGTGATGAGTTGTAATCCTTTTGAAAATCTTGATGACACTCTATTCTGTGACTTTGGAATTAAATATGTGTTAGAGGAATTAAATATTCTTAAAGCACCCTGCATTAAGAATCAAGCCTTGTGTGATGAAGAGGTGATAGAGGAGCATGCCCATGAAGAGGAAAAAGAATCTTGATGAACCGCAATGTGTTGAGGCATCATTGTCTTTGCTCCCGCATGATGAATTTGAGGATCCTGTTGAAGACGTACATGCCTCTACTCCTCCTACATGTGAATACAAAGAGATGGTCACTATTGCTAATGGTATTGTGAGAGAACCTTTACATATGCTTGATGAGCATATAGACACATTCATATAGACTAGCAGACGCAGGTGGGATTTTGGTCGTCTCATTTTCGATAGACACCCCATTTACGACATTGAGGGTCGCCCTTAAGAAAAGGGGTTTGAGTTGTCATCTTCAAAGGACTACTTTTCATGCGTACATGATTCATCTGTTTGGGAGCCTGATGATGACATGATTACATATATATTCGAGGACTCTTAGCCACTTTCATCCTCAGTATTGGAGGAACACTGGGATGTGGCCACCTGAGAGTGATCAAAGTCTCACTCTACAAAGAGGAATCACTTTCATATTGAGGATTTATACAGGTATTCGAACATAAAGAGGGCATGCTTTTATCTTCTTAGACCCGAGCATGTCCCTTACCTCATCTTCTATTTTCATGGAAATCATGAGGTCTTCTTAGGACCTATCATATATACTCGGTCTTTAGGAAGCAACAATCATGTTCAGGAGGATGCAGATGAGTCTTCGTCTATATATAGTAGCCCCCTTCAGAGATGGATTTATCAAGCTTGTGGATATCATTTCATGCAGGATTCCTTGCATGATCAGGGTTGCAGACAATCTTTCCAACAGGATTTCCTCCCTCCCACCCATCTCCATGATTTTCATTTCATGATTAATTATATATCTATTTATGCTCATGATCATTACGTGTTTGACTTATCTTTCTTGTATTACATAATCAAGCACATGGGGAGATACTTTGATGGGATAATCAATTGGTTGCACTGGTTGTATGACTTCACCTAAGATAACTCGTCACCTGATCTTCAGGGCCCCAAGGCCCTAGGTAAGTAGGTAAGTCATTTTTATTTCTTGCATTTGCATCTTGATTTCTCATATTAGATTCGATGCATTTCATATTTCATTTTTCTCTACTTGCATATTGATTTCATGCTTAGTTTAAAAGTTTTTGAAAAATGCTAAAATTTTCTTTTTTAGATTGGTCATTTTTGGATTTTCTATGTATATGGACGAAGGGTGATAGCACCACCCTAGATGCTCTAATCCTTTGTTCTTATTTTTGGCAAGCACAGGTCTACCAGGATATGTTGTGGTTCTCATGCACTCTACAGTGAGCACATGTCCCCATGTAGGATCCAGATGGTATCCCCATTTTGTGGGATAACTAAGGAGATTATTTCTTGAGGCCCTCAGGTTGCATATATTGAGTACCAAGAGACTACATGACCAACAATATCCATTTGCAAAGATGGAGACCCTTCTCACCACCATAGAGGTCGTAGATTTTCAGATGGAATCCACCACACCAGTTGGCTTCCGAGAGGAAATGGGTCTTGCTCCATGAGGTACAAGTCAGATATTATGGTATGTGTTATTTCAATATTTGAGGCATTTGAGTATGTTCTATATTATACTTCTTTAGATTTCATGACATATGCTTGAACATTATTCCTTTTTCCCTGTTTCAACTTGGTGGTTGACATTGTTCCCTATTAAGTGGTATTTCTTGGGAATGGTTTTTCTACTAGGAACTGCCTTAAAGAGCCAGCGTACCATTCACAACCATACTTACCACTTCCCATCAATAAAAACCCCTATTTCCTTATCTCTTGGGATTTTAGGGTGTATTGACCCAAGAAGGGGTTCTCCCTCATTCTATGGGACAAAGGGGTTGAAGGCACAGAGGGGTTGTTGTTGGGTAAAAGATAAAATCCTATATATAAACCTTCCAGATGCTTTTCCCAGGGAATCCCCCAAGAAAGCAATGAAACACTTATTTGTAAGAAAAGGGGGACCCAAAAGAATAATGATTAACAATGTTTAAAGGGTTAGTTGGAGGATAGGATATATCATAATGAGTTGGCCTATCATGATCATGGATATCTAGTGGTAAAACATTACCATTATCTAGTCACCAAGCCAAGGTAATGGCTCTCAATTCCATTGTTGAGAGAAAGGGGGTCTCATCACGAGCCAGCCTTCTCATTTCCACTAGGTATTTGTGAGTGACATTGTCATTATCTGGACACCATGCCAGGACAGTGGCCTTCAAATTGTCCCTAAATTTTGAAAGAAACAAAGAATGACAAAATGATGGGCTTGGAAAAATTGCATTGCAAACGAATGTGCCACACACCCTCTACAAAGACACCCATGAATGAGACACTACAACCCCTTGTATTTCATGAACCTCATGCCCATTGAGTCTTGACCCTTAACCACTTCATCCACTTTACATAGATTAGAGAGGGATCTCTTGGAAACACTCCCTGACCTAGGGAAAGATATACCCAATAGGACACCTCGTCAACCCTCCCATATCCAAGCTTGGAAAGTCGCATAATCTCTTTGAAAACTTAATTGTTTGACAAGGTAACATTTGATGTACATGCTTAGGTGGCTCATTTATTGACTTGATTTACTTATCATGATATTTTGACTTGAGATCCTTGGAGGCATTCTTATTTTTCCTTGCTGGACCTAGTTGGTGCATAGTTTTGGAGGAACAAGCCTAGATTGGGCTTCCATGGGGCTTGAAGCCCACAGGTGGATACCAAGGGCCCGCATGTCGGATGAGAGAGACATACCTTTGAATTCCTAGAAGACATTGTGGACAACATAACCTAGCCCTCACATGCCAAACATTTTTCCTAGGAAAGACAAAATGTCACCTATAGAGGCATGACGTCACCTAGGAGAGCTAGTGTTTGGTGGTGATGTTATCATTCATTGGCACAGGGATGTTTTGAGGATAATGAAGCTTTGACCATGAAGGAAATGACTTGGATGATTGACATGTGGCTTTGGGAATCCTAGATACACTTCTCAAACACCAACAACTTTCTCCCAGAACCAAGACATCCCCTAAAGGGGTGATGTCACCTTGAGTTAGGGTTTCTTTTTGTGTAAAAGTAAATTTTAAGTGAATTGTTGAATGTTATTTTGTAAAAGGGGAAAGATTAGGGTTGTTGACCCCTAGTCTTGTGGTTTACCCTAAAGTTATGTGGACAAACTATTTTTGAGAAATTTTGTATAAATAGAGATCATAAGATCTCATTTCATAACATAACTCTCCCATTGTGAGAGGTCTTTGACTGAACTTTTTGCTAGCCTTGGAGGATTTTCTCTCTTTTGCATATTGTTATGGTTTATTTTTTTTATTGATGGTGAAAAGTGATGTTCTATGCTTGGAGATTATTTCTTATGCATGTGGATGGACTTAACTTGGAATATTAGGGTTTGATCTAGCTTCTTGTCGAATTGGTAAGGGAAAAATCTGCATTTATTGTCTTTTGTCTTGCTCTTTCCATAATTATTTTTGGTTAAAACCCTTGGAGGAGTATAAGTTCATACACCATCTCCAAGGTTTGTTTACTTGTTCAAGAAAGGTAATTTTTCACAAGGTGTCTTGGAGAACTACAAGAGTGTACACCCTCCAAGGTCACCTTGGTTTGTTTTGCAAACCTCGGGAAGTAAAAGCGGTTCCACCCCTATGGATTTTTAGATCAAACGTTTTCATCCAAGTTTCAGTTTTCAAGGTCAAATACTTTTCAAGGCTATGCCAAGAGAATTACAAGGGTGTACACCCTCTTGGCATTTCCTAGATTGACTTAGCTACACTTGGGAATGACAAGAGCATAAACCCCCAAGTGCTTAGCTAATCCATCTCTTTCATTGACCCCACAAACCCAATAGTAAGGCACTAATCCTTTTTCAAGTTTGCATTGGAGATATAAACTCTTTGCATTGGTAAACGTGACAATTTCACTTTTTGAAGCTTTCTCACTTGGATTGTATACTTTATGCTACAAGCATCCTTGCGTCTTTGAGGCATCCTATTTCTTCAAAAAATTATTTTTGTTGTTAACAAACTAACCCTACAGCCATAAGGCTGCAAAAAACCTAATTGTTCTCACCCTAATATCTCATAAACTAACCCTAGACTTAAGATAAACTTTTTCCCTCATATTCTACTTGTTGCAGGGCACTTTTGGTCAAATTTTGGGCAAGTTTCACTGAGTAATTTTTCTGTTGTAATGCATTATATGCTACATCCATAAGGCTGATAAATTCTCTACATAAATTTTTTATAACAGCCTTGTTTGACTGCTCAAGTTTCATGTTATTCAATGCAAGCTAGACTAGTCATTGTTGGTTGAAATATTGCATATTTAACTGGACTTGTAGTAGATTTAAATTGCAACCTGTGATATCATTTATATTGTTGATAATTAATATTGTTTGATTTTTTCAAATTAGGGATATCAATCTTACTTGTTGCTCCATCTAACATACTATCTGCAAGTGTGTATTTTCTTGTGTCTCGAGCATGTATAATCACTTTTGTAGGTACCCAAAGACTTAGCAACTTTAAACCACCCAGAGACGAGTCATCAAAGCCTCTTTTATCTTTACATCATTGACCTTTAGGGCGATACCTCTCTTCCTTCCCTTCCATCCATATCAATCCCCCCAGGGTCATCGGGATCGCCTCCCTAGAGTTACCTAGTCAATCTTGAAGCGTGGGACCTATATCAAGGTGACATTGGGTGTAGTGTCCCTTAGTTGTCGCCACTTGGTGGTTGGTTCGGGATTTTTCCAACCTACAAATTGTGAGATAATAGGGCTCATGACATACAAGGGATCATAGTGTCTCATTTATGGGTGACTTTGTAGAGGGTGTGTTGCACCTTCATTTTCAATGCATCCTTTTTCCAAGCCCATCTATTGTCTTTTGTTCTTTTAAGATGTTTCGAGGTTGAAGCCAAGGTGGTCTTCTACCTAAACATTAAAAAAATTGTCCACCTTGACTCTACCCTAGTCACATCATGCTTCTCCAAGTTGAAGACAATGTCTGGGACTTCTACCTAAGCATGAAAAAAATTGTCCACACACGCTCTTCCTTGGTTGGAATTTTTGCATTTATTATTTTTTACGTGTCCCATCAGTTTCTTATGAGAGACATTTCATTGTCCTCGGGATCCCTGGGTGAGAATCTAGAAGGTTCATGATTTTCTTTTATCTTTTTCCTGCTACAAGCCTCTGGCCCTTTAGCCCTTTCTTCCCATGAAATAAGGGACAACCCCTTCTTGGGTCAGTACACCCAAAAATCCCAAAAGATAAGGATACGAGGGGATGAAGTGTGGAAAGTGGTAAGTGTGATTGGGGAATGGCATGATGACTTGTCAAGGGGACCCCCAGTAGAAAACCTATCCCTAAGGGTGAACACCTAATAGGGTACAATGTCAACCACCAAGGTCAAACAGGGCAAAGAGCATAACTTCCAAGCAGACGTTACATAATCAAAAAGTAGTTTCTAAATGCAATAGACTCAAATGCCTCAAATATTGAAATGACACTTACCATAATACATGGCTTGTACCTCATGGAGAAAGACCCAATGTCTTACGGAAGCAATCTGGTGTGGCAGATATCATCTTGATGACTCTGAACTCTGTGGTGGTAAGGTGGGCCTCTGTCTATGCAAGTGGACRTTTCCAGACATTTGTCTCTTGGTACTCCATGTCTACAACATGAGGGCCTCGAGACATCATCTCCTTAGTTATCCCTAAGAAACGTGAATGAGCAGTAGAACAATAATAGACATTTGCAAGTAAATTTCAGCTGTTGGTAAGTGTGCAACAAGTAAAAGAGAGAGGTTTAAGCATCCCTAATGGTTTTAGCTTTAAGTTTATAACAACAACAAATTTATTGGCCTAAAAGGATGCCCTTAGGGCATAAGCAAGCTTATAACACTAAAAAAATATTCCAACTTGAATAAATTCAATATCTCGAAAAATCACACATTCCAATGCAGGTATTTTATTTCTCCAATGAAAATTGAAACTAGTGCCTTGTGAAATGGATTATGGAGTCTTCGTGTAATAGGTTAGATCTACTATCTCCCTAGGGGTGAAATCCCTTTTTACTCCCTAAGGAAAGTAAAACCTAACAAGGTAAATCTAGGAGGGTGTAAGCCATTTCACTCCTCCTAACAACATTTGCAATAGCCCTTTCAACAAACAATAATGATAAAACTTGGTGGAGGGTGTATGCCCTTATACTCCTCCAAGGATCTAGCCAATAAAAACCATGGAAGAAGAAGGAAAACTAACAATATGCATATTTTCCTTACCAATTCCAAAAAAGCATGCCAAGATAAACCCTAGTTACCAAGTATTTCATCACCAAAGCAAGAGAAAAAAACTCCAAGAGCTAGCGCACCACTTCACTCCATAATACAAGAGATAAACCATAGCACATGAGATGGAGAGAATGAATTTACCCAATAGGGGTGCAAATTTCAGCCAAGTATCCTCTCCAAGATGGGAGAGTTATGATGAAAATGAAATGAAATGATTCTTATTTATACAAATCCTCGTAAAAGTGTTTTTCCACTTAACTTTAGGGTAAACCAAAAAGTAAGGGGCCAACAACCCTTAATTTTCCCCTTTACAATTTTAAATTATATTTTTCACATAAGAAACCCTAAAAGAAGCATGATGTCAACCCTTTAGGGAAACGTTTTGACACTTTTATCAAATTGTTGAGCTTGGAGATGAAACGTTGGGCTCCAAAGGCCTCCCTCTCATGTGCTAGGGTCTCCTCCATCAAGCCAAGGCCTCTCTCCATCCAAAATGTGCCAAGTGTCAAGTCAACCACACCACCGCACCAAACCCTAGCCCTAGGGTGACATCAAGCCCTCTAAATGTGACGTTTTGACCTCCAAAGGCCAAATGTTAGGTTTACAGGGGCTAGGTGAGGTCATCCAAGGTGCCTCTCAAACCTCCAAAGGCTGTCATCATCGTCTGGTGTGTGGGTCATGGTATCTATCATGTGAGATTCATGATATGCCCAAGGAAGCCCAAGTTAGGCTTGTTCCTCCAAAACTATCCACCAAGCAATGTTCTGCAATGACAATGAATGCGCCCTTCAAGGATCTCAAGTCAAACATATCATGATAAGTAAATCAAATCAATAAAAGAGTCATTGAACCATGTGAATCAAAAAGCACCTCATCAAATTAAAGTGCTCAAAGACCCTATGCAACTTGTCAAGTTTAGGTATGGGAGGGTTGAAAAAGTGACCTATTGGGTGAATAATCCCCTAAGTCAAGGAGTGTTTCCCAGGTGGACCCCCCTCTAAGCCATGTGTAAAAGATGAATTGGATGGGGGAAATACTTTTGGGCATGGAGTTCATGACATACAAGGGATCATAGTGTCTCATTTATGAGTGCCTTTGTAGAGGGTGTGTTGCACCTTCATTTTCAATGCATCATTTTTCCAAGCCCATCTATTGTCTTGTGTTCTTTTAAGATGTTTCCAAGTTGAAGCCAAGGTGGGGCTTCTACCTAAGCATGAAAAACATTGTCCACATTGAATCTACCTTGGTCACATCATGCTTCCCCAAGTTGAAGACGATTTCTGGGACTTCTACCTAAGCATGAAAAACATTTCCCACACACTCTCTGCCTTGGTTGGCATTTTTGCATTTGTTATTTTTTACGGGTCCCATCAGTTTCTTATGAGAGACATTTCATTGTCCTCAAGATCCCCGGGCAAGCATCTAGAAGGTTCATGATTGGATTTTATCTTTTTCCAACTACAAGCCTCTAGGCCTTCAACCCCTTCTTCCCATGAAATGAGGGGCAATCCCTTCTTGGGTCAGTACACCCGAAAATCCCAAAAGATAAGGAGACGAGGGGATGAAGTGTGGAAAGTGGTAAGTATGATCAGGGAATGGCACGATGACTTGTCAAGGGGACCCCCAGTAGCAAACTTATCCCTAAGGGTGACCACTTACTAGGGCGCAATGTCAACCACCAAGGTGAAACATGAAAAAGAGCATAACTTCCAAGCAGATTTTACATAATCAAAAAGCATCTTTTAAATGCAACAGACTCAAATACCTAAAATATTGAAGTGACACTTACCATAATACCTGGCTTGTACCTCATGGAGCAAGACCTAATGTCTTCTGGAAGCAAGATAGTGTGGTGGATACCATCGTGATGAATCTGAGATTTGTGGTGGTGAGGCGGGCCTCTGTCTGTGCAAGTGGACGTTGTCAGCCATCTGTCTCTCGGTACTCCATGTATGCAACCTGAGGGCCTCAAGACATGATCTCCTTAATTATCCCTAGGAAATGAGGATAACATCATTGTTTCCAAATATGATGGATTATTTTCTACTGTCAACGATGAAAAGTGTTTCGAACTAAGTTGGTAACAAAGCTCATCAATCTCCCTTTCCTTGTCCTCAACGAACTTGAGAGCAAGTTCCCTATCCATGAACAACTGCAAATACTCAAATTTCATCTGCTCTAGTGCCTCTTTGATGATGCACAATTTGGCACTAGTGACTCCATCTGCAATTCCCCTTTGCCTCTCTTCCATCTGGGTTTTCCACATAAGGTCTTCAATGAATTTATAAACACCATCTGTTCTTGTCAACATCTGCACAACTTTCTCCTATGTGACTAATAATCATTCCTCCAGTTCACGCAATGTTATTTCATCAACATGGCTTTGGTTGTCACACGAGGAATCAACTAATTCACTAGATGGGGACATGTAATGTGAACAATATTCCTCATACGAGTTTTTTGATATGCTCCCATCCCTTTCGTTGTCATATTCCCAATCTCTATCATATTCTGGTACAACCATGCTTGTATCATTATACATGTCATGAACAAGGTGAAGTGTTGCATTCCTGCTTGAACCATCCTCATCCTCAATATCATACACAGGGAGAGATGTTGAATCCTCAACATCAGTTGATTAGAATATCTCCTCATGGTCATCCCAAGTAGGACAAGATGTTGCATTCTCATTTTCTCCATCTAACACACTAGTGCCATCAGTCTCATTGGTTAGTTCGTAAATTGTTGTTTGTGTTGAGATTTGGGTACCTTGGAAAGTGGACCCCTTGTGTTTGTGAGTCTCTAAACAGAAAGGGGGAGACTATTACCCTTATACCTTTACTTTATGATCTAATTTCACTTTGACTTGGTCACTTAAGTCAAAAAGTGAAATTTGTCACTTAAGTCTTAAAGTGAAAATTAATTCACTTTGTGGGTGAATTAAGAGACATAAAGCAAACTATGGAAACTTGAGTAAAGTGGGTTTCTAAGTGAGATTTTTTAGATTAGATCTCACCCATTGATTAGATGTGGCTAGATTGAAACTAGGCCATTGGTCTTTTAGGTTTGGCCAAAGAGAGGCTAAAGGAGGCAAAAGGGTAAGGATGAAGCTCATCCTCACTTGAGAGAGTTGAGTGAAGAGGAGGAGAGGAAGTAAGGGTTTCAAGGAGCAAAGGGAGGCGCACTTGAGCAAAGGGCGCAAGATTCTTGAGGAGATTTCATGGAGGGTGCACCTTCTTGAGAGGAGAATGGTGTATGGTATGGAGAGCAAGGAAGGGTGCATCTTCTGAGGAAGTGGCTTGTAGAGGGGTGCATTGGTGAGATGCTAATGGTTCCAAGGAACTTGGAGGCCCTAGCTTGAGTGAGGTAGGTGTACTTGTGTTAGAGTGGGAAAATACCAAGCTAGGGGTCCATTTCTAGGAGGAGGTGCACAAGAGAGGAGTAGGGGCACAAACCCTTGTGTGAGAGGGCACACTTGAGGCTAAGTGTGCACAAGCAAAGGGAAAGAGGGCACTACTACTCGTTGTTAGATATATACAAGTGGGAAAGTCAAGGAAAATTAAAATCAAGGGCTAAAGCAAGGCAAGGAAACTGGAAGAGGCACACCAAGGAAAAGGGTACACTCTTCTAAGGCTAGCAGGCACAAAGAAATTAAGAACTCCAAAGCATCTCGAGAGGAGTTGTTATTGTATTAGGTTTTTTAGTTGTATTTCTTTGTAGTAGATATTACTTTGAGATCTCCATATATATATCAAATCTCTCTAATTGGTTTTCCCCATGGGGGTTTTTCCAGGGTCATGTTGACCAAAAACTACTTGTGTATGTTTTTTATGGTTTTGTCATTTACTTTCAGATGTAGGAGTTGTTAAGATCCTAGAGGGTATTGTATGTTTTGAGGTTTATGCATGTGCTAACCTTGGTTATGAAAAACAATTTCAAGGGCACCTTAAAAGAGCATGCAATCATCAATTTAAAGGAAATGATAGGAGGGGGAGTTTGATCAGATCAGTTTGATGTCCTAAAACAACAACAAGGACAAATATGGAACCTTGAACTTAGATCCCAACAAGAGGTCAAAGGACAGACCTGTTGGGCAGCCTTTAGTTCCTCAAAAATCTTCATGGTATCAAAGCCAAAGGGCAGTAGAGTGGGATGATTTTTGGAGTAGACAGTGGGCAATTTTTGTGGGGTAAAAATCAGATCTGTTGGTTGTTTTTTGGACAACAAGTTTACAGTCTAAAACAGTGAGAAAAATCAGATTTGAAAGTGCCTCTTATTTAGTGTTTGTTGGGAAAATTTACACTTGGTTGGAAACCTCATTTTTCACACTTGAGACTAGTGTGTTTGCGGTTGTTTCTTATTGTTCAGAGTTGCTCAATTTTGCTTGGTTAGAGTGTATCAATTTTAGCATCAGATGGCAGCCTTGGTGGTGGCAGGTTTGAGGGTGGAGGATAGGCTTATGGGGGAAAGTAATTGATTTCCGTGGAAGGAAAGGATAGTGATGATTCTGGATGAGGGAGAGCTATGGGAGATAGTGAAGAATCCCATTGTACCTCCTACAGATGTGGTTCTCTTTGATGAGTTTCAGAAACAAAAAAATAGAGCTAAGAGAACAATCCTTGACATGGTGAAAGACCATGTGATTCCTCACATTTCTGGCAAAGACTATGCTTTTCAGTTTTGGCAATCTTTTTGTAGTATTTATTAGAGTCCTAACCAGAACCGCAAGATGTTGCTTCAGGAGACGTTGATAGGCACCAATATGGGGAAGACAAATACAATTACCTCATACCTCTCGAGGTTCTCTTAGATTCATGATGAGTTGGGTGCAATTGGAGATATAGTAGATCCCTTTTGAGTTGGTGTGAACAAAATTGAATGGATTTACCAAACCATGGGAGAGTTTTGTGCATGGCATCATGGCTAGGGAGCATATGCCCAATTGGGAGAGGCTTTGGTATGACTTTGTGCAGGAGAAGACCAGACGTGGTTCTGTATCTACTAGTCAGCAACAAGGTGAGGATGAGGATGAGGTTAATATTGTTCTTATGGCTAAGGGAAAGAAGAAGACCAAGTAGGGGCCCAAAGTTGGGGCCAAGGAGCAACAGTCGAGAGGACAGGGTGAGCAGTAGAAGGACATGAGCAAAGTGAGATGATTTGCTTGTGGCGAGCTGGGGCACTATGTTGGACAATGTCCCAAGAAGAAGAAGAAGTGGTAGGGTGGTACTGCAGTGACAGCAGAGGAGGAGGAGTTCTCTACTCAATTTGAGAGGGAGTGTTCACTCATAGCTTGTTGTTCGACAATTGAAACACCATCCAACAGTTGGTCTGTGATAAGAGTTGAGGAGGTCCCACCCAGTTAAAGTTTTCATGTATCTCATGGAATGGCGGAACTGATTATTGGTACACCATATTGATTGTTGGTCCACCGACAACCAGGTTCGAGTTATCGAGTGAAGCCGGATAATGGTTATTCGCGGGGCTTGGTGTCAGAGATTGATGAGTGTGGCGGGGAGTTCAGAGAGGTTTAGGTCACACTTGGCTATGGAGGCAATGAGATCAATTTGACCAGAGAGGTTTGGGTCACACTTGGCTATGGAGACGAGCAGATCAATTTCAGACTCCTCTTCAGAAGGAAGTCCCTTGGTGAGAGACCAAAGTGAGGATATTTGGTGAGATGCCAAGATCGAGAGACTCTTGGTGAGATGCCAAGAGAGAGACTCTTGGTCAGATGCCAAGAGGTAGAGATCCTTGGTGAGATGTGAAGGTAGAGATCTTTGGTGAGATGCCAAGATCAAGGCTTGGATCAAGAAGGACTTTGATTCAAGGAAGTCTTGGATAGATGGATATGGACTTCCATCTAGAGATCATGCAGGTTGAGCACATCAGAGTCAGAGGCCACTTTTGATGATTAGGGTACAACCATACTCATCGAGTATTTGCCAGCACACACTGATGTCCATTGTAGGGACAAGATTGGAGGGGTGAGTGACACTTTCTTCAATAAGAGGGAGTGTTGAGATTTGGGTACCTTGGAAAGTGGTCCCCTTGTGTTTGTGAGTCTCTAAACATAAAGGAGGAGACTATTACCCATATACCCTTACTTTATGATTTAATTTCACTTTGACTTTGTCACTTAAGTCAAAAAGTGAAATTTGTCACTTAAGTCATAAACTGATAATTTATTCACTTTCTAGGTGAATTAAGAGACATAAAACAAACTATGGAAACTTGAGTAAAGTGGGTTTCTAAGTGATATTTTTGAGATTAGATCTCACCCATTGATTATACTTGGCTAGATTGAATCTAGGCCATTGGTCTTTTAGGTTTGGCCAAAGAGAGGCTAAAGGAGGGAAATGGGTAAGGATGAGGCTCATTCTCACTTGAGAGAGTTGAGTGAAGAGGAGGAGAGGAAGTGAGGTTTTTAAGGAGCAAAGGGAGGTGCACTTGAGCAAAGGGCACAATCTTCTTGAGGAGATTTCACAGAGGGAACACCATCTTGAGAGGAGAAGGGCACATGGTATGGAGAGCAAGCAAGGGCGCATCTTGTGAGGATGTGGCTTGTAGGGGTGCATTGGTTAGATGCTAATGGCGCCAAGGAGCTTGGAGGCCTTAGCTTGAGTGAGGTATGCGAGCTTGTGTTAGAGTGGGAAAATACCAAGCTAGGGGCGCATTTCTAGGAGGAGGTGTGCAAGAGAGGAGTAGGGGCGCAAACCCTTGTTTGAGAGGGCGCACCATCTTGAGAGGAGAAGGGCACATGTTATGGAGAGAAAGAAAGGGCACATGGTATGGAGAGAAAGAAAGGGCGCATCTTCTAAGGAGGCGGTTTGTAGAGGGGTGCATTGGTGAGATGCTAATAGCACCAAGGAGCTTGGAGGCCCTAGCTTGAGTGAGGGAGGCAAACTTGTGTTAGAGTGGGAAAATACCAAGTTAGGGGCGCATTTCTAGGAGGAGGTGTGCAAGAGAGTAAGGGCGCAAACCCTTGTGTGAGAGGACACACTTGAGGCTAAGTGTGCAGAAGCAAAGTGAAAGAGAGTGCTACTACTCGTTGTTAGCTATCTACAAGTGGGCAAGTCAAGGCAAAGGAAAATAAAGGGCTAAAGCAAGGCAAGGCAAGTGGAAGAGGCAAACTAAGGTTAGCAGGAAAAAAGAAATTAAGAACTCCAAAGCATCTCAAGAGGAGTTGCTATTGTAACAGGTTCTTTAGTTGTATTTCTTTGTAGTAGCTCTTACTTTGAGACCTCTATATATATATCATATCTCTCTAACTGGTTTTCCCCATGGGGGTTTTTCCAGGGTCATGTTGACCAAAAACTACTTGTGTACATTTGTCATGGTTTGGTCATTTACTTTCAGTTGTAGGAGTTGTTAAGATCCTAGAGGGTATTGTATGTTTTGAGGTTTATGCATGTGCTAACCTTGGTTACGATAAACACTTGCAAGGGCACCTTAAAAGAGCATGCAATCATCAATTTAAAGGCATATTTGAGGAGAGAAATTTCAGACTTGTTTGTTGTCCTAAAACAGCAACAAGGACAACTTTGAACCCTTGAACTTAGAGCCCAACAAGAGGTCAAAAGACAGACATGTTGGTCAGCCTTTAGTTCCTCAAAAATCTTCAGTTAGTCTTCCTCTATGCACACATCCTCAATATGGCTAGATGCATGTGATTCCCCCTATGATTTTGCCAAACTCCCATCATGAGTTGAGTTTTTCGCTTCATCAACCTTTCTAGATTTGGGCCTTTTTCCCTTCTTCTCAGCTAATAAGCGTAGCTCCTCCCATGCCCTTACCATATTCTGTTGAGTTCCCTTTATGGCATGCATAAGTTCTATCATCTCCTTGTCCATGCTGATTTTTACCTCTAGTTCTTTTGTAAACCATGCAATTATAGGTTGGCAAGATCACCAACTCTGATACCATTGTAATGTGCCCAATAAGGATCTGCAAGGGAATTAATGTTTTATGTTCTTTTATGTGTGGTTGGTTATGTATTTAGTCAAACATATTCATGAAAAATGTGGAATGTTGTAATTTAATCTCTACCATATGGTTATTCCTCCAAACATATTACATACATTCAAATGCTCAAGAATATGGAAAAGACCTCATGGCATTACTATTATGGATGGAATCTGAAACAAGGCAATAATAGAGTTCTAATGGTTGTTGTAGCAGTTGTATAACAATAACCAACACTACAGAATACAAGCAAAACCTGATCTAGATGCCAAAGTCTTATTCAATAGATGCTCCCAAACTGATCCAAGGCTTCCTTAACTTCACACGATCCGCTCTCGTGCTAACTGTTCTAAAAATGGCCTTCCAAACCCTCACAAATTTGACACTGAATACACGAAACCCTCTTACGAAGGTCCTCGCGGGATGCCTCGTAGGACGAAGGTGTCCAACCAACAAGGATGCCTCGAACCCTCCTAGTAGAAATCTACAATCTATAGGGGTCATCACGGGACAAGGTTGGGCGTTTAGCGGGGCCTCGCGAGACGATCATCTTCAACCAGCAAGGATGTCATTGATAGGCCTTCTAAAACCCTCTTGTACCTACAAACTAGGATCGACCTGCTCTGGATAGTTTCACAATCTCCTGGGCAAGCCAATCTACCTCCAACCAAAGCAACTCAACTGAAGCTCCAATTGATCCGGATTATTTTCGGCACGAAATGAGAATGGAGATATAATAAAGAAATGCATAGAGATATCGTAGATATTCAATAATATAAAAGAAATGTATCAGAGATGCAACCATAAACACAGATATACAGTAATACACGATTTCTATCAATGAAAGAAATGTACAGAGACTGTAAAAATACAAAGTGAAAGACTCGCTAGAATGGTGACAACTTATCTCTGAGAAGAGATGTGACGGCTACTCGCATTCGCAAGAAGATGATTACAATGAAGCTCTGAAGGCCTTTTTACAATAAACAGGAATGCCAAAAACCCTAAACATCCAAAAACATAACCCTAGGAGATGAAGCACCAAAAGTCACGTGGGCCTCGTTTGGGTAAGTTAGTACATCAACTTCGTGGGGTCGTAACTTTTGCATACGATCTTCGTTTAAGGTGCATGATAGCCCGTTGGAAATGTATCGTCGAGGAGATTCATTTTGGAGGAAATATGGAAAGAACTTCCATATTGCTCCATGTTTTCCCAAAAACATCGTTTAGGGCCTCAAAATGGCCCTGGAAGTTAAAAACTGTTAAAAATAGTAAATTGTCAAAATTGTCAAAAAACTGTTTTGAGCTAGTTGGAAAAAGTGGGTGGCCACCGATATCCACCTGGATCACCAATGGAAACCTTGGATGGATTCCCCTTTTGTCTATGCTTCATTGGAAATCCTGGGTGGATTCTCCTCTTGTCTAGCTAGGGTGAATATTGCACCACCGAAACAAAACCAATAGTGGAAGGGTTTTGCTAAACCCTAATGAAACAATGGCTCCAAGAGCACTTCCAAAATGAGAGATCAAATCATAATTCCAAAAGGAGGCTCTACCCCTCATTTTATCATTTCTTCATGCCTTCTAGAACTTTCATTTTTTGACCAAATCAAATGTAACCCTTATCTAATTTTTTACTAAATCAAATATGGCCCTTATCCCCCTTTTACTTCACTTTAAGATTAAAAGTCATTTTTAATAATAGTAAGTAACTTCTTAATCTAATGTCACTTTAAATACATAACATCTTCTAACTAAGTAACATTAAATAACCCATTTTGACACCCTTTTTCTTCACTGACAAGCCACGAAAGTCATTTCCACTACCTAATAGGGGAATCAAAAAATGGAAACATGACAACAAATTACAATATTCTTATATGGTTGTCTATGAATGATGAAATCTCATTTCAAAGGCCATAATGAAGGAGCACTTTAAAAATGAGCATGAGGATATGTTTGCAATTTAGAAAATGTAATTTTCAGCAAACTTTAATTAGGAAGACAACATTCATTAACACTTTCCAACAATAAACATAAAGAGTCCAAAAGGAAAAATAATCACAATTAACTCTTCAAAATAACTCCTCTAAAGTTACCATATTTAAGTCCTCGTGACACACTTGCAGAAATTGTATTTCTAGCTTCCATATTCAACAAATTAACATCCAAAAGGCACATGCCTCAAGCTCTCCATATCCTTCAAAAGATATTTAACAAATGCTAGGGGAAGAATCCTTATCTCCAACCATTATTACAGTGGAGAAACAACTCATCTTTATAGAGTGAGTGTCTTCTCTCATACAAGAAAATATTATTATTTGATAGCTAACTCTACGACAAGTCAAACAAATATTAAAATAATTTAGTTAGATCTCTCTTCAATCCATGAATGAATGTGCAAGATGCCAAGTAAATGGAGCTCTCCACAAAAAATGTAATCAAAACCCCAAAATAGCAAGTGGATCGCTCCATAAAAAAAGTAGTCAAAACCCCAAAATAGCAAGTGGATCGTCTCCACAAGACAAATTCAAGGAGATAAGGGTGAATTAAGCTTTTGACTATGCCAAAACCCCATGAAATAATAATATATATATCTCCAAGAATAGCAAGAAATGTCTCCACAAGTGCACCCTCCAAGAATATGATAAAAAATAGTAATAGGACCAAGTGAATGCATGAAAAATCCACACATGTGGCCCTCCAAGTATACCACATGCCCCTCCATAAATATCATCCATAACCACCTCCGAGTGTGGAAAGGAAGCTTAAAGTAGGGTGTCCAAGCTATTAACCTTAATTTGGATAAATTAGATTAATTTTACCATTGAACAATTTAATCAACCTCAACATGTGCACAAAGGTTAATGATGAAATATAACCATAGTCCCCCTCCCAACTAATCACCAACAAATTAAATCACCATGAACATGTGTGTCAATGAGAGGTGCACTTTAATAAAGTGTCGTATCATGTAAATAAAAGATGTTCTTCCTAGTAAAACTCCACCATGATAACAACAAAACATTAAGTACAACCTAAGGTGCACCACCACCAAGAGATTATTACATCAATAAACCATCTAATCTTAGGAAAAGGTTAGATCACCATCAAATCATAATGTAGTAGCCCCCCTTTCTAACTCAAACTTAAGAAATAAAATACCAACGAGGGTACTAACGTCATGAAACACACTCCAATAAATTAGGCGTCTAGCAAATGTTACATCACAAAGTTAAATCACCTAAGAAAATCCCATAAAGGGAACATGAATCATCCCACCATAACAACATCATAAGAGAGGAACATCACAAAAAAGGGTAACCCATCTTACATCAAGCATGTTACCCATCACGCATCCAACCAAGAGGCCTATGTAGAACACCCCCTCCTAGTGACACCAACATCATACCACATCATCATGCAAAAGTCACTAGAAAACTCCAACAATCATGAAACATATATCTCCTAACACCATCATCATCTATCCCCTTGGGGGGTTAGAACCATAATCCATATCCAAGATAAGCATATATACCAAACCACCATTATGAAATAGTATGTTCCGCATCCATCAAAAATGCAACCAAGGGGTGATCAATAAGGCAAGAACGTGTGAGAAGACCACCACACAGCAAACACAATCACCATCCAACCAAGGAGATGTGAGACTCCTCCAACCAAAGATCAATGCCATGAAGAGATCAAAGGGCTCCATGAAGATGAATCCCCCCAAGTCGATCCAAAAGCTCCAATGAACCAACATAAAATCTCCTTCAATGTGATGAAAACCACAATGTTAACACAAGGCACCTTTAGCCTCTGAGTAAAACTCCATTAAATGGTTGCAGTGGTGGATAGAAGCACTAGTCATTACTATTGCAGCAATGTAGGCCTTAAGTCTTCAAGTGGTAGTTGGTGAGAAGCTTTTAGCTCTCGTAGAAGAGGAAGTCTTTGGATGGGTGAAGCGGTGAGAAACTTTAACACGCAAAGCTGCTAAATGTAATGGAGGCTTGAGAGCTTGGCCAATCTGGTTAATAAAATTTGCAGAGTTATGTAGTAGTTTAATTCTCTGCATAATTAATTGTTTGATTATTGCCCTATATTCAGTGTGATGAATTACCATTATAGTGATTTATGAAAATTGCAATGGTTTTGTTTCACTATGTTTTTACTCTGAATTGCAAGGGTGTGTAGTCCCTCTGCATCATTGCCCCTCATCTTCAAAGTTTCAGTCAAACTCCCTGATTGGAGTTATCAACCTCCACAGGCCTCATACTCTTGCCATTTAATAGATTTTTGTGGTATATTCTTCAATTTCAGCTCTTACAACGTTGGTGTTACTCTCTTCCAAGAGACTCATTCTGGTTCCTAACCAGTGTAAATTCTTTGAACATTTTGTACATGGGTACCTCAGAAAGCCTTATTGTTGGGATCCATTTTTTGTCTTCTTTTGTTTACTCCCTGCATTTCACTTAAGGGGGATGATAATGCACATAGAAAGTGGTTCAGATTATGGGAAATGTTAGTGCACATAGAAAGTGGTTAAGAGACTAATAATTACTTGCCAAATTTGTATACATTACTTTCCAAGTTGATATACCTTGTTTGCAAAAGGATTTTCTTTGTATTTCAATATAAAGCAATATATAAATTCAACCTTTTTTTTAAATTGTTCTATTATACGAGTATGGAGATTAAACCCATTTATGATCTGGGTTAAAACCTGGATTTCTACACTATCCACAAGAAATGCCTATTTACATAGAGGAGAGAACCTGCGAGACGCAACATAGGGCAAACATGTCTCTTACGGACTTTAACCTTGATGGAGGCTGTGAAACACCCCACTTTTACCGTCGATGAAGCCAGTGAAGTTTAATGAAATAATTTTGGCACTTCATCAGTGAGCCAAAGCAAAGCAGGTGTTTTAATTCCTGTATGGAGAATATACTGTACATTCTTTAAAAACCTGGCTTACATGTGAGGCAATAGAGTGAACGCTGTTTTACTTAGAACTTGAATTGCATGTCATATTTTTACAGAGGGACCTGTTCCATTTGATTAAAAGATGTAACAGTATACATAATAAGGACCTCAAATTGGCGAAGAAGTAACTTATCTAGATTTTATAAGAGCACTCTGAAAGGATAGTGTACAAACTCTATACAGGGAATCCTAATATACAGGTGAACCAATGAAATTTGAATAATCAAATTACCGCTTCAATCTCTGCCTGGGTGTTTAAAATTTGTAAGAGGAACCCACCCGAAAAATTTCTGCTTCTGGGACAATTTCTCAACTACAATTTTGCACAAGGGAGAACCCACCTGAAGAATTGGACAATCTAAGTAGCCAGGAGGTGCAGTGCTCAGCATGTGCATCGGCAAGATCTCTGAATCTCTCTAACTCTGGCAGAACAACTGTCTCCAGATCCGGTCTGTCTCTGCGCCGAAACTCTGTGCATTTGAGAGCAAGCTTAGCAAACTCTATAGTTTCCTCAAGAGGCCAACCACCTGCAGTTTTGTCCAGAATTCGATTGAATGAGCCCTCCTCGATGGCTGCTTCAACCTTTTCTGTAACAGCCATCGGGTAGTCGGCTGTCAGCAATTGCAGGAGAATTATTCCTAGGGCATATAAATCAGACTTAGGACGGAATGTTCCGGTCCGTAGGTACTCTGGATCCATGTAACAGAAGGTGCCACCAAGGAGTGTGTTCTTGTACTCAGTAACAGTGCAAGAGACCGTAGAAGGAATGAGCTTAGCTAGTCCCACATCGCCGATTTTGCTCACAAAATTGCGATCTAACAATATGTTGGCAGGCTTTAGATCGCGATGAACGATTGGCTCTGGCTTGGTGGTGTGAAGAAAATGAAGTGCAGAGGCTATCTCTGAAGCAATTCGAAAGCGGATAAACCACGGAAGAGAAGCTCTGGCACCCTTGTGGAACAACCGATCCTCTAAACTGCCATTTGCCAGGTATTCATAAACTAGACATCCACGTTCAGGGCAAGTGCCAAGCAGCAGCACTATGTGGGGATGATGTATGCGGTTTAGAACCTCAACCTGCAAAAAGGATCTAGGAATGATTATCCAAAAGTTTCTTTAGATTCTATTCATTTAGCCTCCCATGATCTTTACTTGATATAAGATATAGAAATTAAAGAGATAGTAATCACCCAAATCCTTTTCATACCTCCTGTTGGAATTCATGCCTGCCTTTAGCTGACTCTGTTTGGAGAACCTTGATAGCCACAGTGGTATGATCCAAACTGCCCTTGTAGACTGGACCATATCCTCCCTCGCCTATTTTAAGTGATTCAGAAAAGAAATCCGTAGCAGATTCAATTTTTTCTATTGAATATCTTCTACATCTTTGATCAGCTGATTCGAGAGCATCCTGTGCTTTCTTACTTTCATATGATTCTCGTATGGCTCTCAATTCTGCATCTCTTCTCTGTTTTAGCTCCTTTACAGTAGCTTTCCATGTTGCTTTGGCGTCTTTCATGGCACCTTCATAGTTTGCTTTATACTCTAAAGCCACTGATCTTGCCAATTCTTCTCTCACCTTTGCCTCCTCCAATTTGCATAACTCTTCAATCAGCTGGACATTTCGACCTTCTGCCTGCCACGAGTAGTGCAACTTCTTCTAAGTACACAGCCTAAAAATCAAAAAAAATTATCAGATAGCAAATGATGCTCACCTTGCACTCTGCAGAAATTAACTCTTCAAATGCTCCCCTGTACGTCTCCCTAATACGCTGAATTGCTCTCTTAATATCAGACTGCATGCAGGAAACACTTTACCATTCAGTTGCTACATTTCATCCTATGATTGCATAGTAAAAAGAAAGCGTGTCCAAAATGCCTAAACATAATTAATTAGTCCTGGCACCTTCAGAGTTAGCTTTATAATACTCTAAAGCCACTAATCTTGTCGATTCTTCTCTCACCTTTGCCTCCTCCAATTTGCATAACTCTTCAACCAGATGGGCATTACCTTCTGCCTGCCACGAGTAGTGCAACTTATTTTAGGTACACAGCTTAAAAATCAAAATTTTTATCAGATAGCAAAAGCTGCTCACCTTGCACTCTGCAGAAATTGTCTCTTCAAATGCTCCCCTGTACGTCTCCCTAATACGCTGAATTTCACTCTTAATATCAGGCTGCACGCAGGAAACAGTTTACCATTCAGTTGCAGATCAGAATGCCTTGCTACATTTCATCCTATGATTGCATAGTAAAAAGGAATCATGTCCAATGGACATAAACATAATTAATTAGTCTTTATTGTGTGACTGGTCGACTCATTTCTCACCAGCATGCTGGAAACAGTTTACCATTCAGTTGCAGATCAGAATGCCTTGCTACATTTCATCCTATGATTGCATAGTAAAAAGAAATCATGTCCAAAAGACATAAACATAATTAATTAGTCTTTATTGTGTGACTGGTCGATTCATTTCTCACCAGCCCTCCCGAAAAGGAGCTAGTTATGCTCACTTTTGACACAAATAGCTCTTCCAAATCATGGCCATTCCTTTGCAGTTCCCTTCTGTTGTTCTCAAAGCTGAGGCTGCCACTACCATCAGTCATCATAGTCTCTGTGTTCCACCCACCTTCCACTACTTGTACTTCTGAATCAGGTAAGCTGAAAGAACGAAGTGCTTCACCAATGGCATCTGAGCTTCTGGCAAAAGTAGATGCAGAACTTTCAGAAATCTCCACTGCTTCAAGAACATCTATTGTTTGACCTATAAAATAGTCTGGGCTGTTGCGCACATCAAGTCCATTAGATTGTGACCTGGATATTTCTTTATCAAGACCTACAACTCTGTTCATTGAATTTGATTTACTCTGCCTTGCAAGTAGATGTTGAAACTGAAATGGAGTAGTTTCACTGGTTTCAGGAACTCCCTCCCCTGCCATTTCTAAAACAATAAAAGTAATGTAGTTCAGCTCAACGACAGCAGACAGATTTAGAATTATTTTACTCAGATTCTATCACAAAATATAAAATGAAATGAAAAGTATTTTAAGCACCATTGGCATGACATACAGCTCAATTGAAACTATTCAAAACATAATTGCAGGCAAGAGAGATTGCCAAAAATAAGTATATTCACAAAACAATCCATGGCACCATAGAGAAACTGTCTTTGAAAAAGAATGCCGCAATACCTCTTGATAGTACCGTGTCTTCTGAACTGCAGGTAGAATTATTCCTGGAGTCACCACAGCTGCTGCTATCTTGTGCCGAAGCGGTTCTTGCATGCACTGAAGCAAGTCTGCCTTTTGATATAAAATATACAGAACAAAACTTTGGGGCTTTCATTGCAATACTTGCTGGCATATCATGGCCTTTGAGCTTCCTACAAAAGGATTCCTAGCATGGACATCAATAGTTCTATGGCATGGAAATAATATTTAATATAGAAAAATCTTAACTTTAATAAGAAATGGGCTTATATGAGTACACTGTGTTCCCGCAAATATGAGTACTCGGTGCAATAAAAAATTTCTTGGGATAAACAGAAAATAAATCAAATTAGATAACAATTGAAATGAAATGTAGAAGTGCTACCAACCTCTGGGAGATTTGTTCACCAATGAAGGGCTGTGAGGTGTTTAATTAGTAAATCCTTAAATTAATAGACTTTGGCAGTTATTTACCTTGTTATTATATTACGAGAAGATGACCCCATAACGAGTTTGCTGATTCTGTAGTTTGAGATATATTTCAGAATTGCCTTTGGTACATTATCATCTTCCAGCACAATGATTTCTGCTTGCACCTGATTTCCAATGACAATAAGTAAACACTACGGCGTCTGATCTGGAAAAACAGCTGCCTCATAATCAAAAGATTCCAAGAGGACATAAAGTTTTAAGATAACCTGTTTGCTGTTGCACATCTGCTGAAACGGCCTTAACAGGTTTAGAGTTCGTGATTCAACTTCTTGCACAAAAGCAGCCACAACATCATTGCATACCTGTGCAATTGGCATGTAGTTTCCCACTGCAAACCAGAAACATATTGAAGTGACATAAACAGGATTGCAATCATACAAAACTCAAAAGCTTTGAATCTTGCTTTTCATTTTGGAAGTAAAATACTTTAAATGCTTAAAAGAAGATATGTAGAACTCAAGGGAAACTTATTTTTCCAAGGAAAATTTCACGGGGAAACTCCCTAGCACTTCGAAACTTCTATGCATTTACGGATAGTAACCAGTGTAAACTCGTTGGTACTGATTACTGCACCCAACTTTCCAAGGACATCAAGTGAGGCATGCAACAAAGGTAGTCAACTAAAATACTTTAAATGCCTAAAAGAAGATACATAAAATTCAAGGAAAACCTCGCGAGGAAACTCCCTAACACTTCAAAACTTAACTGCATTCACGGATAATACCCAATGCAAACCCGTTGACACTGACTACTGCACCCAACTTGTCAGTAACATCAAGTGAAACATACAACAAAGAAAGCCAACTCAAAAGTTACTTATCTCACAGAATGCAATAAATCACTTATAATTGAGCTTTGTCTCAGACTTCAAACAAGTGAACTATGACCAACTGGCATATACCCATAGATAATTGCGTTGACAGGCACATCCACAGCCCAGGTAGGGGCAGGGATCAATCAACACTTCATGTTTTAGTGTGTAACACGGTAGATGTATATGCTGTTTTATATATATCTTCTGATGGCTGACCTGACACTCAAAACAATTGTGTTGAGATAAGTGAGGTATAGCCCGGGTGGGGGAGATGTCCGTTCCTGTGTGTGTGTCTTATTAACATAGATCCACATCTTAATCCTGGATATATTAGGTGTTTATCTTAAGTTTTTTTTTATCCCTCTCAATGCTTAATAAAAGATGACAGAATAAGGCAGTAGGCTTCAAGTGTTGCTAGGGCTGGTTGTCCAAAATGTAGCGACCATTAATTATTGATGAATAATTTATTAAATAATCCTAAAAATTAGATAAACTATAGAATTAATTATTAAAATAGCCTTAATTAATTATCTATTTATTAATTAATTAATTGTGACTATGATTAGTTTAAGTATGAATAACTCTTTAATTAATGGTTAATGATTGAATTGTTTATTAATTAATTAATTGATTAATTAAATTATTAAAAAAGGGGAGGAAAATAAATATTAAAATGATAAAATGGGATTCACATTATCCCATGAGATGAAAATGTAACCAACCGATAAAAGGGAAAAACATTTAAATAGGGGATAAGACAGTGTAAAGGGATGAGTGTAATAAAGGAGGTGGGGTTAATGGAGTGATTGAAGGAGGGAAAGAGGTGGAGAAGGATTATGGAGGGGATTCATTCATTCATGCTACGAGATGGGAATCTTGGAGGATTGGAGAGTAAAATCTACAATGGGATTTACAGTGCAGGAGGGCTGGAGGTTTTGGGCTCGGATGGCTGGGACATCCATTGATGTCCCAGGGCTAAAGCGTGTGCTACTAGTGGTAGAATTAGGTAGTTTCCAGGGTATCCCTAAGGAAGCGGTGTCGAGTTCAAGCCCGGATAGCATCAATGATGTCCTAGGGCTAGGCGTACTAGTCGGTAGGGTGGCTGGTTTTGGGGTGTCCTAAGGAGCAGCGTCAGGTTCAAGCGGCGGATAGCATCAAGCGGTGGATAGCATCAGAGTGAGGTATGTAAATTGTTAGTAAATTTTATTTATTGAAATATTGGAATGAATGTGCTAGATTAAGTGAATTTTGAGTAAATTTTAAATTTACTATTCTGTTCTAAATTAATGGTTGTTATAATTAAATTAGAGCACTACACAAAAAACCTTGAAATCACTGTTATGTGATCAAATGATGGCTTTATAATCTCTTTACAGGTGAATAAGCTTATTGTAACAGGAAACTTCTTAACCAGAAGCCAAGTACATCAATTTGCAGCTATCATATCGTGTAAAATGATTTAATTTTGACTCCATTGGCATGGCTAATGCTTATAATAACGCAACATGCTCCAAAGCTCGATGCTTCGTGTTTCTAGTCCTTTTATTTTGTTAATACTAGCACAAATCCATCTTAACTCCAAATTTGTTATGTGAGTTGTGTGTGTAAAATCATTCAGATTGACACCTCCAGCAATTTAATACCGCAAGATACATAATAGATCCAAGATTAAGATGAATTGTGCTAATATGTTAAGTTGCAACGAACCAAACCTTCAAAAGGATAAATTGAAACATTTTCTTATCTGCAATCTTCCTTGATAGATAAAGCTCAATTGTGGGTTGCTAACTTATTCATGAATCATGTCAGACATATCTGAATGACAATGCTTTTAAAGGGACCATTCGACCAAGATTGAGAAACGTTCCCAAGATACTGCTACTGGGATTACTATATTCTGCAAGACATTGTCAAGACCAGATGGCAGAAACACACATCAAGTTATTGAAACAGGATAGCTATTGAATATGAAGTACCAGTTACAACTGGTAGAGGGTTGGAATACTCGAATGAAGCCATCTGTACTAACTTTCCCAAGCTGACCATAATGCACGAATGTAATCTGGATTCTATACAGGGTTATGACTTACTAACCTTAACCAAATCAAGTTGACAACCTAGGCCATGCCTTAATGTTTTCTGAGTGGATAAGATTAAAGAAGGCTAAAAATAATATATTTTCAATTTTTTTCGGTTTGTCATCATCAGAATCTGGGAAGGCAATCTTAATTGCTATTTTTAATTCAGAAATGGATTCAATACCTTCAAATACCCCCACTGCAACTGGATTGTGCAATGTTAACATCTGAAAATTGCAATTCCATCAATCCAAAATGATTCTTACTGGATTTCAGGCCAAAAATACCAGTTTCCCTTCCCGTTATTTTGAACCACTAGAAAATGGTCAACTCATAGCACTCGTAAACTACGGCAATAATATTTCCTTGTTATGCTTAATAAGCTTAAAAGTTAACTTGATGTTCAATGATAAGATATATATTGAATTATTTGGAAGAAAAAACCAACAAACTAATGATTCCCCATAAGGGTCCTAGTATGTTACTTGATTGGATTCATTAACCAACATAGATCCATTTCAGCTCCGAATCTATCAAGCACTGAGAAGGATCAACTCTCTTGAGGTGTAAATTTTTTTATCATTTAAGATGGATAAAGGCTGGCTATGATCCCACTCAGCCCTGTCAAAGTCGAAACTCACAACTTATTTGTAGATATGGATATGTAAAAATACAATTTTGATTATTGTTAGCATAATGCGACAATATTTCTATATAAATATCATATTTTTAATATTTTTAATTGTGTAAATTTGGTATCTCTTTTTTTATCTCTCTATACAATAACTTTTTATATTATGTGTACATATAAATCTCTCTTTTTCATATATAGAAAGATTTTTATTTCCATTTTTATATATATTTGGCTAACATATAGTATTACTATCATTATTTGTTGTAAGTGCTATATTTTTTTAAACCAACATATGATGATGTAAACATTACTGACGTGACATTGGCTTTACCATACTGGACTGTAGATACACCTCACTACTCTTGGTCCAACCATGCTTACAAACCAAACATCAAGGTCATGTATTACCAATTGGGGTAGACTTCCTCAGCCTGTATTAACCATGGGGTATTAACCATGCACAAAACATACACTCATAAACATCATAAACAATACTCCGAGATTATATGGCAGCAGTATACTAAGTGTTTCATACGGAATTAAATCAGCCTGTAATATGAATTAATCTTCAGAACAACACTTGGCCATAATAGATAATGGCATGACCCGGCAAAGAACTCGCCTCCCACAGCAAATGAATAGTGGCACTCCAAGAACTCGGCCCAACAAAGTCTGCGCCCTCAACCACACAGAGAAAACGCCCAGCACAATAAGAAAACTCAGCCAAAGAGGTACACGACCCCACAGTGTAGAAACTCGACCCTAGATCTAAAGATGGTCATCCAACAGAAGGGAAATGCGTCCAGCAAGGCATGGTACCACAACCAGCACACAAATCGACTCCAAGGAACCCAGATTAGATCTATATTCAAGGTAGACCTATATTCAAGGGAAACAGCCTCCTCACTCTATTCGACCTCCTCAAGCATAAATCGGCCCCACACACTAGCAAACTCGGCCTCTATTGGTAATACTCAGCTGCCACCATGAAAACTCAGCTACAAATATGAAAATCTCAACCACAAACTACAGAAACATTGTTGCCAAAGAAGAAATATTCATCCACATTGAAGAACAATAAAGAAATCTATACAATCTCTTCTCCAAATGGACTAGCTAGGGTGGATAGTCTCATCACCGAAACCAACCTCTGAAATCTCCCTTAGGGTTTTTGTCCCAAGAGTTCACAAAGCCACAAAGAGCTCTCTCAAATGAATTTTTAGAAAATAACAAGAATGAGAGAGGGCGCCCTCCTTTTCCGCTTTTTTATTCTTTGGTCGACTCTTTTGCGACCATTTTACCTTTTAATAAGTTTAAGTGACTTTTCATATTCTACAGTCACTTAGGCGCCTTTTTACCACTTACTCAATGTCACCTTTTAAAATTACTTTAATTCCCTCTCTAGTAACATTAAATAATCAATTAATTCACTTTTTCATACTGACTATAATTACTTAGGCTATTTCGTCAATCTCCTAGAGGACTCATTTGGAAAGGGACATTACAGTCCTCCCTTCCCGAGATTGCTTGTCCTCAAGCAACTGTAAATTTGAATGATGTAAGATCTGGTCACTCTCCCACATGGCATCCTCTACTGGTAAATCTCTGCATCTGATGAGGTATTCTCGGATCACTCTATTTCTCAACCTTCTCTCCCTATCCTCCGATACCTCCTTAGGAACAAACACTAGCTATCCCTCATCTAAAGGAGGCAACTATGCTGAAGTTGTGACCTGTTGTCCCAATGCCTTTTTTAGGCATGAAACATGAAACACATTGTGAATTTTTCTTCCCTCGGGCAACTCCAACTCATAAGCCACCTCGCCAACTCTCTAAATCACCTTGTAAGGTCCATAAAACGTGGCTTAAGATTCTCTGCTCCACTTTTCTTCAAGGAAGACTGTCTATATGGTTGTAGCCTCAAGAATACCAAGTCTCCCACTTCGAAAGTGCGCTCGACCCTGTTCCTTGTCTGCATATACCTTCTGTTAATTATGGGTCGTCTGTAGATTGTCCTTGAGAGCTTTGAGTGTGTCTTGGCTCTCCTGGATCCAGTCCTTGGCTTTGGGAGCCCTGTTATTCCCAAACGTCAGGTCAACAAAAGAAAGAGCATCATAACCATATAATGCTCAGAATGGTGCCATGCCAATGAACATATGATAAGTGGTGTTATAGCAGTGTTCCCCCAAATGTAACCACTTAACCCATGCTTTTTGTTGCCCAAACACATAGTTACGTAAGTACCTGTCTAGCCATTTGTTCACAATATCTATCTTTCCATCCGTCTAAGGGTGGTAACTAGTGTTGGGAGTCACTTATGTGCCAACCAGTCTGAACAACTCCTGCCAAAATGCACTTAGAAACATGTTGTCCCTGTCACTGACAATATACCTTAGCAACCCGTGGAGTCTAAATACCTCCCTAAAAAACAACTCCGCTACCTGTACTTCCTTATACTCGGAGGATATGGCAAAGAAATTTGGTCAATCGATCGACCACTACATATATACAGTCTCTGCCTTGGACCTTCTATAAACCAGTGATAAAGTTTATAGATATGCTTTCCCACTTCTACTCTAGAATGGGAAATGGTTGTAGTAATCCAGCAGGATGGGTCTGCTCTGACTTGTTCTGCTGACAAGTCACACAATCTCTCACATGCTTCAGTACATCATCCTTGAGGCCCCTCCAAGTGAACCTCTCCTTGATCTTCTTGTAAGTTTTGAAGTATCCTGAATGCCCTGCCAATGGTGTATTGTGCATAGCCTCCATGATCTTCTCCTTGAGTGTAGATTCTGGAACAAAGTATATACGGTCTTTGTAGTAGATGACATCATCCACCACCTTGTACCAATCATCATGCACACTGCGATCCATCACCTCACAAGCAAATTTGTTCTTGGAATATTCTACCAAGTGTTGAGATTTCCAGTCAGCCGAAATCTCTGCAAGTGAAAAGACCTCTGGTTTCCTGGAGAGAGCATCTGCAACTGCATTCTTCTTCCCTTTTACATACTCAATGTCGAAATCATATGCTTGCAGTTTGCTAACCCATTTTTGTTTCCTTTCATTCAAGTCCTTTTTCCCCAAGAAATGCCTCAAGCTATTGTGGTCTGCCTTAACCACAAATTTTCCACCTACCAAGTACTGTCTAAACTTCGCTAAAGCATGCATGATGGCAAGCATCTCTTTGTCATAGATGGAGTAGAGTTTCTCCGACTCTGTGAGCTTTCTGCTCTCGTATGCATCGGATGCCTCTGCAGCATCAACACTACTTCTATCCCCCCACTTGATGCATCACACTCAAGCACAAAAGGTTGAGTGAAATCAAGAAGTGTTAGAACTGGACATGTGCTCATCACCTCCTTCATCTTGTCAAACGTCCTTTGGGCCTCATCTGTCCACCTAAACACCCCCTTCTTTGTTAGATCTATGAGTGGTGCAACCAACTGTGAAAACCCCTTAACAAACCGCCTATAGTAGCTGCAAATCCCAAAGAAACCACGCAAGTGTGAAATATTTTTGGGTGGTGGCCAATCTAGTATGGCCTGAATCTTTTCTCTGTGCACCTGTACCCCCTGAGCACTAACCACATGACCCAAGTATAGGATCTCTATCATGCCAAACTCACATTTGACTCCTTGGCATATAGTGATTGATCCTCCATGATACTCAAAATCTCCTCTAGATGTCTCAAGTTCTCCTTCCATGTCTTGCTATAAATCAAATGATCATCGAAGAAAACCAATAGAAATTTTCTCAGCTGCTTTTTGAAGATGTGATTCATGCAAGACTAGAAAGTGGTTGGTGCGTTGGTCAACCCAAATGGCATGACCAAAAACTCATAATGTCCATAATGGCATCTGAAAGCAGTTTTTGTAATGTCCTTATCTCTAACTCTAATCTGGTGGTACCCCGATCGAAGATCAATCTTCAAAAAATACAACGCCCCATGTAACTCATCCAACAACTCATCGGTCTTGGGAATTGGGTACCTGTTTTTTATCGTCTTCTTATTCAATGCTCTGTAATCAATGCATATCTTCATTGTGCCATCCTTCTTCTTCACCAACACTACAGAAGAAGTTAATGGATTCGAACTCGGCCTAATATGCCCCATCTCCAGCAGCTCCTTAATGGTCTTTTCGATCTCATCCTTGAATTTCTTGGGATGTTTGTAGGGAGTGGTGATCACTGCTTTGGCTCCCTCCTCCAACTCAATAGTGTGCTTGAATCCCCTGTCGGGTGGTCTCCTTGGAGGTATCTGCCCGAAGACTCGATCATGTTTACTCAACAATGTCTAGATGTCCACCTGATATTGATGGTTGCTACCAAAAGGTTTCTCGGTAGTGACCAAGCACTCTACTACATAAGCAACATCCCCGTGTCGAAATATCCCCTCCATCCGTTTGGCTGAGACGATCCTGGAAGCATCATTTGACATGCCTCTCAAGACCACCTTCCTACCATCTGCTGCTTTAAATTCCATCTCCATGGCCTAGTAGTCGATTGAATGTCTCCCAATGGAAACAAGCCACTGGATCCCCAATATGACATTGGTGTCTTGCAACTCAACTACATAAAAGTCATCCGTCACTGTGTAGTTTCCCAATGTCAAGCATAGTTGTGAGATCTTCTGTGTGTAGGAAAAAACATGTCCCCCGACTACTGCCACATCAAATCCCTCAAAATCCATCGTAGGAATCCCCCTCTTGGCCACCAAGGCCGAGTCAATAAAATTGTGGGTTGCCCCACCATCAATCAATACGGTGACTCGCTAACCCTGTACAACACCCCTGATCTTGAAGGTGTGAAATATGGTGACACTCGATCCTGTGGTTGCTCCTCAACTGATTTGTCATGCTCACAATCTTGTGCCTACTCTGCTTCCTCCTCCTCTTCACTGTCTGAAAGTACTTCTATGTAATGTGCTTTGCCCTTGCCCATACATATATGCCCACATTCCCATGGGTCCTTGCAGTTGAAGCAAAGCTTTTTCCTCCTCAACTCATTACGAGTTGCCTCATCCATCTTCTCCTTACTCGTTCCTTCTTTCTATAAGGGCTTCTTATCTTTGTTATTTTGGGGAATGAATGGTTTAGAGAAAGTTTTTGTCTTTGGGACCGCATCCTCCATGTCCCGTATCCGGATAATAGCATCCTGTAACGTCTCTGGTTTGAAGGCCTTCACCCAACCATGCAGTGGCTCGGATAAACCCCCCGTGAACAACATCACTAGTCTTTGCTCAAATATGTCGGTCATTGTGGCTGTGATCCTCTGAAACTCAGTGATGTAAGCATCCGATGTCCCAACTTGTTTAAGTTGTGCCAGCGCTCTGAAATGTAGCTCCAGGTCTTTCCTTTCAAACCTCTCCATCAACCTCCGTGTGAAGTCCAAATAAGAGGTAATGGTAGCATGTCCTAGAGTGACCAATCCATGGTACCACCACTTGTGGGCCTCCCCGTCCAAGTGCAAGGTAGAAAATTTAATCGTCTCTACCTCTGTCATGGTGTTAAGCTGGAAGTAGGTATCCAAATTTTGAACCCATGCTCTAGCTGTGGATTTGCTCGAACCATCAAAAGACGGGATGGTGAGATTCCCAATCTTCCTCATGAGATCAACATTCTACTGACCCCTGTTGACCTCCCTTGGCCTGTTCCTATATTTGATATTGCAGTAGTCCTGTAGAGACATGGCAACCTGAAAAATCCTCGCCCATAGCCTGGTACTCCCTCCAATAATCATCAAAGGTCTAACCCTGACCTTATTGTCCTTGATTCCCTACTTGTTGATTCCCAGTGAACTGAGGTAAAAACGACCTGGGAATGATTCTTCTTGTGGTTCTAGTATCAACTTGTGTAGGAATATGGTTGTTGATGCCCTCTGCATGGTTTCCATTATTCCTGTTCGGACCCTCTGCACCATTGTTTCCCCCATGGTGTCCATTAGTGCCTCCATTGCCATTATTACCCCCATGGTTCTGATTTGCCTAGTTGGTAGCCAATAGTTGTGCTAATTGTTGCTGCCCATTTTGTATACCCTCTAAAATTTGCAAAGCCCTGCCTTCATTCTGATCCCCCATAGCTTCTTCTTGTTATTCCTCTAGTTGGTTTTCTTCTACTATCTCTTCCTAGTTAAAAATATTTTCTGCCCCTCGCCACCTCCTACTTGTGTAGGTGATATATCCTTCTTCGTCTCCTTGATTCATGAATTTTTAAATCCCCTTGGGCTGGCAGGACTGAGGCTCTGATACCACTGTAATGTCCTCTGCTATATTTTTTTTGTTGTTTTTTGTTCAATTTATGGATATGGGCATTTAGTCAAACAGTTTGTATGTGAAACTCCTTTACCCACACTTCAACTCTATTTGCTTATTAACAACACCTACATTAACCATGCACATAACATACACTCATAAACAATACTCTAAGATTATATGGCAGCAATATACTAAGTGTTTCATAATGATCTAAACAACAACATACATGAATAAGAGAGTTGAATTGTTCATTAACTAACTCTCTGTAAATAAGAGAAAAAAAGACAACAAACACCTCATGTAATCTACAGGCCTGTAGTGTGGGTTTATGCAACGATTGGAGAGGTAAATGAACAACAACTGATAATAATGAATTCGACCCCAAATCTAGTAGTAAATCGTCCTGTAATATGAATTAATCTTCAGCAGAACACTTGGCCATAACAGATAATGGCATGACCCGACAAAGAACTCGCCTCCCATAGAAAATGAATAGTGGCACTCCAAGAACTCGGCCCACTCTGTGCCCTCAGCCACACAGATAAAACGCCCAACACAATAAGAAAACTCGACCAAAGAGGTACACGACCCAACAGTGTAGAAACTCGATCCCAGATTTGAAGATGATCGTACAATAGAAGGGAAATGCACCCAGCAAGGAATGGTACCACAACCAGCACACAAATCGACTCCAAGGAACCCAGATTCAACCTCTATTCAAGGGAAACAACCTCCTCACTCTATTCGACCTCCTCAAGCATAAATCGCCCTACACACTAGCAAATTCGGCCTCTATTGGTAATACTCAACCGCCACCATGGAAACTCAGCTACAAATATGAAAATCTCAACCACAAACTACGAAAACTTTGTTGCCAAAGAAGAAATATTTATCCACGTTGAAGCACAATGAAGAAATCTATGCAATCTCTTCTCCAAATGGACTAGCTAGGGTGGTTAATCTCACCACCGAAACCAATCTCTGAAATCTCCCTTAGGGTTTTCATCCCAAGAGTTCACAAAGCCACAAAGAGCTCTCTCAAATGAATTTTTAGAAAATAACAAGCAAGAATGAGAGAGGGCGCCCTCATTTTCCCCTTTTTATTCTTTGGTCGACTCTTTTGCGACCATTTTACCTTTTAATAAGTTTAAGTGACTTTTCATATTCTACATAGTCACTTAGGCGCCTTTTTACCACTTACTCAATGTCACCTTTTAAAATTACTTTAATTCCCACTCTTATGACATTAAATAATCAATTAATTCCCTTTTTCATACTAACTATGGCCCACGGGAATTACTTAGGCTATTTCATCAATCTCCTAGAGGACTCATTTGGAAAGGGACATTACAAAATACAGTACCTGTATTTTGGTTGGCTTACGTTGCAGACACTTGATTGTTTTATAATAATTTATTGATAAGTTGGACCTGACTTCATGGGGAAGGTGATATGACAATAGTTATACTTATTGGTATGATTGTGATCATGGCTGGTTATTTATAATATTGCATTTTTATTTGTAGTATTATGGACATCACTATTATTTTTGGCCGTAGTCTAAACAAGTTACAAAATGGTTTTTTCCGGCCACTCAAAATAATGAGAAGGGAAATTGGTATTTTTGTCTAAAATTAAGCAATAATCATTTTGGATTGACGATTTGCAGATATCAAATGTTAACATTGCACAATCTAGTTGCAATAGGGGTATTCGAGGGTCTTGAATCCATTTTTGCATTAGAAACAACAATTTCATCCATCCAAAGTTACAAATTTGGCAAAGATTGCACACATGGATTCCAATGATGACAAACTTAAAAAGGTCGAAAACATAAAATACTTAACATTATTCTTATTTTTGCATTAATTATACTATACACTTTCTTGTTGATTTATATGTGAGAGTATTTCACACGGTATTGTTCATGTTACTCAATCATGTGATGACGCCCTTATGTGTTATATGGTCACCATTGTTGATGTCTAGTCAATATCACCAAGGTCATTGGATATTAATTACAAGTGAGGCATTGCACCAGGATGGATTTCTTCATTGGCTTAGCATAATTTAGTTCAAGGAGTTTTTGGGCATTGATAAGATGTGTAAAAAGTGTGCAAATTCTTATTATTTACAAAGTTTATTTTTTTTAAGAAGTTTGTTTTTAATTATTATAAGCTCCTTTATGTAAGATTTTGATTCATAATATCACCTTAGTTTGAGTGAGATAATCCTAATGCTAAGTTTGTTTTTAACTATTAGTTTTTTTTATGCAAGTTTTTTATTCAAAATATCACCTTAATTGAGTGGGGTAATCTCAATATTAAGTTTGTTTTTAGTTATTATAAGCTCTTTTATGTAAACTCTTGATTCATAATATCACCTTAGATTGGGTGGGTAATTCCAACAGAATTTAGCACCTTTGGGTTAGACTTGGATTCCCTTGGTTTCTCCATAGGGCCATTTTCTTATTAGGTATATAAAGGGTCATATATGAGCATATGCATATCTAGTGTTTCTTTGATTTAATGCTTTCTCATAGTTGATCGTATGCTCTTAGTGAATTTTTAGATTATGAGTTTGCCTATAAAATTTGATGGGATCACCTTTAGGAGCTAGGTTGCTTAACTTCTTGATTGTAGAGACAGCTTTGTCAAAAAATTTATTGTGGAAGTCGTTGGATTAAGTGTCCTTGAGCCAAATTCCTATTGTAATGGGTGATCTTTTTAGAAAGTCTTGGTTACCAGGTGGTGCAAGTCCCAAAGTTAATGATTGACACTATGCATTTATTTTACAAATTTAAATTCCACTTATTCACCATTGTAAACATCACTTATACAATAAGTACAAAGTAGACTATTCAAACTCATAAAAAATTGATCATTAAAAAAATAACACATAAAACACTAATCTTAATAAATAACTTGAATATTAAAAACTCCTTATAATTAATCTTAAAAACAATATTCGTGCACAATATATTCATAGAATTAAAATACAATCTTTCGTAAAACTGCTTTTTTTATTATTATCAATTAAGACTATCTTGACATCTCAATCACGAGTGTTGGCTGAGTTGCTCTAGATTTGTTAGTACACCTTGTGACAGGTAAGAGATTAATATTTTTGTGATTAAGACTATGAAGGAGCAAGGAAAGCAACAATTGCCGTAAGGGACTCCTGCCGGCCAAGATCTGTACACCACCGAGAGAGGGAGCACCCTCATGTTTGGCATCTGAGACTGCCGTTTTTGGCAAGGTTTGGGTGTGAGTTGTCCTAGAAAGGTATTGTGTTGTGAAGGTAGACGTGGCGGTGAATTTGAACTACTAATGAGTTACATTTACCAAATATAAGGTATTGTATGTTGTATGGCTATGCGAGTGTCACTATCTTGCTTACGTTAATAGTAATTAAAATTATTATAAACACCCATAATTAAGGGAAAAAAAAATAAGTATCAAATCTTCCATCATCGTGACAGACTAATGTTTCAGCATTAATCCATTTTTTCAAATGATTATTTTCTTTCAGTATAACGTAGATCCTGGTATATATTAAGTTGTTAACTCATTAGAAAATGGATTCTAGACTTTTCAATAGGTACATATCTGAATATAAGTCTTCAGTAGAACCATAAATCTCAGAAGCCACAAAACTGTTGATCAAGAGCCAGAAATTACTCACAATGTATAATCTGCTATGGAGATAGGGTTATGGAGATGATTTACAGAAGAATGGGTGACTCTAAAAGAAAGGGTTCAAATGGCTAAGAAGCTGAAAGACGAGAAAGGAACAGTGTCAAGGCTCCAAGTCTGGCACATAATAATTATCCACGGAAAGGGTAGTTTTAGAAGAGTAGGACTAGAAATCCACCAGGACAAATCTAACAGCAAGAATTCCCATACAAAATTTGGATCATGATGGCCATCATCAATATGGGGCCAATCTTGGTTCTACTTGTACCTTTTATCAAATTCTAAAGACTAATACTGAAGCTATCCTAAAGGTCAAACAGGGATCAAGTCCTATGCTCTACATTTTTCACATGAGAGACCTAATAGCTCAATGGAGGTATTTGAGGCAGGGATCAAATCCTCTGCTCTACATTTTTCACATGAGAGGCCTAATAGCTCAATGGAGGTATTTGAGGCAGGGATCAAGTCCTCTGCTCTACATTTTTCACATGAGAGGCCTTATAGCTCAATGGAGGTATTTGAGGCAGTATTGCATTGAGTACTGAGCAAATAGACCATGCCAGCTGAAATTTTGAATCTCTTCAGTAAGACTTCCGTGGAACTTGAAATAACCAAGCATTATGAAAGTACTTGAAAGGTCTTACTACTCAATTCAAGCATTTCACTCATAGAATCTTGGGGATGTATTGATTCTTGAATCTCCTATGAATCTTGGGGATGTATTGATTCTTGAATGTCCAAGAAGATAGACCTATGATCATGGCAATTCACATTTTGAAATTCTTTGAACAAAACAAGAAAATGGAAAAGCTTCATGGGACTAAGCACTATATCACAATATATACTAAATTGTGATATATATTGATATTGGTGAATATGGAACTCGCTTGGAGATAATAATCACTGCTTAGTTCTTCATTAGGCAATCACAATTCCACAAATTATGGATTTCGTCTTCAGATTAGTACAAATATGAATAAACATCCAAAACCAAATGCCAGTTTGGGCCATTGTTAAAAAACCACTTATGTGCCACTAGACAAACAAGAGTAGCAACTAATGGTAAAAAGAAGGAAACCAACAACATGAGAAGTAACTATAATTGCAAAATTGATGATTAAAAATTGAGAGATGCCCAAAATTATGAACCCACTCCATACCAATGATGTCCGTATTCATACGAGTAAAATTAGAGCAATGATATGTATAGCAGGTGGTACTAGGTAGTTGCTTTTGGCACTGACATGCCTTCATTTTTCTTCGAGTTTAAATTGATTTTAAATGCAGGGGTGAAGACTCCTGTGTTGGAAGAACATAAAGTCCCACCACCTTCTAATCAATCAATGTATATTTTATAAAAATCATGTGACCAGCTTATTTTATATAGTCTGTCCACTTCCTCAAAAGAATATAACAGTGGAGTAACAGCTCTTGACAAACTGATAAGTATATTATGAATTTCCTCCTTTCGTTTATTTTTATAAGAAACATAACAATGATCTCTACTGGTTTGGGGAAGCACGTGATGAAATCCTATGGCTGAAGTTTTGAAATATTTATACTTCAGGTCGGTGCTGGTGGATAGTCCTGTAAGTCAAGCTATTAGGTGTCTATAACTCACAGGGAGCACTGGAATCCATTGTTTTAACTTCTCATAGGCCTGCCCTTTATTCTCAAAAGTTCATCCATACAAAGATTTCCACAAAAATTTATCCTTGTTACTAAAAATTATTGAAAACACAATTGTATACTTGTTTAAAATTTGTCAGTAACCTGCACACCAGAGTGGACCTCTATCCAGGAGGTGTCTACTATTCTAGCTTTATCACAAGGGGCCAATATGTCACTTGCAGGAATTGAATCCAAGTAGGAAGGATAACAATCATACTACCCCACCATCCAATCTAAACCCATGTATCTAAACTAAACCCAGACACATGTGACCTAAATTCTGTTCTAAAAATTTATGATAAAACTGAGTGTAGATTTAAAGTTGGGTGAACTAAATCCACGCAACATGTTAACCTAATTTAGCCCTCAATAGCTAGAGCCTAGAATTGATGAGCATCCTGAAGCACGTACTTCACGTACTTCCATGGAGGTTTGAAATAAGAGATTACAGGTCTAAGCAATTGCTCATATTCTTATAAAGATTTTTGATAAATGATCGAATTATCTGAAATCAGATTTTCCTCACTCGTTATCAAATCTCACACAGCCCACATGTCCGTATTTCTGAAATTGACTTACATAAATCAATAAAGAAACTTTCAAAAAGGGGAAAAATAAAAACATAGTGAATTGAAACACCCCTGAAGTATGGTTAGATCTTTGCAGGTAAAGAGGGAGAGGTGATTTTAGCGTTTTGGACTTGCTTATAGGATTATAATATCTACTTTCCTCTTCAAACGAGGGGGCGGAGGTGAAGATTGGTATTATTTTTAGGATTTTAACATCTCCTCTGAAGAGGTGAAGAAGATGATCCGTTTAACAATATATTAGGTGTATTGAATATAGATATTGATTCAAATCCATCTAAAACCCTAGTTTCATAAGCTGTTAAGATTACTAAGATTACAACTTGAAAGTACTGAATTTTTTAAAAACCATTGGGTAGGATTGGATGAAACTCCTTTCAACTCAAAATCTTGAATTTTTCAAAAGCCCATTGGGTAGGATTAGATGAAACTACTTTCAACTCAAAATCTACTCACCTTATGCCCAAAATCTAATTTAAAAAAAAAAAAATTGTAAGCTTTACAAATGAAACTGTTTAAACTTCAAACACACAATGCACACAATAAGACCGACAGACACAGATTTTCCCCCTAGATGTAATAGGATTTTCCTCTTACACCTTGCTTCTCCATGCAATAGTGGTGTCTACATCTGAGGCGATCCCCAAAACAAAAATCAATAATTGGAATAACGAAAACGCAAGACGTTAAGGATTTAGCAGAACATACTGGGAGTTGGAACAGCGATAATGGGAGCCCTCACATGTATGAACGTCAATCGATCTCCCTTTGAAACTAACCTATCCAGTACCCATTTAACTGCATGCCTGCTGTTCTTATGCTGACACCCGCCCACCGCAACAACAACACAAGAAGAAGCAGCAGCTGCAGCATCATTTTGTTCAATCTCATGCACCATCTTCCTCTCTGTTAAGCCATCCATTCCCCTGTAAACTTTCATGGAGTCTCCGGAAACTTTCATGGAATCTTCTATATTATAACCTGAATTAACTGATTTTTACTCCAACCAACAGACTCAAACGAATGCCACACTGAGATCACTGCACTTAGCGAAAATCAGCGAAAATCACAAGATAATTTCAACAACCTCCGGAGGCTAAATAATCTCGTTGCAAGCGGAAGATGGGTGGAAATTGGATTAGCCAGAGATAGAGGCGCTGCCAACGGCTCGTACAGCCGCCCAACTGGAGTCCGAATACACTTACGTGTAAGAAACTAAACCTTTAAATCTTTATCTTTTCCCGGTTAATTTGGGAGAACATATGCACTCCCTGTAAATTTAATTTTGACGGGAAAATCGAAGTAATATCTCTTTGTATTTTTGTAAAATTTTCAGTGAATTCAAAGAATAAATAAAGAATAAATAATTTTTAAGACAAATTCGTTTTTTAATGACTAAACAGCATGTCAAAGGCTTTAAAAATTGAGAATTATTTTTATTATTTATAAATGGTTTTTGGTTTTATATGGGAAAAGTTTCAAGCTAAATTTATTTAGGGTTTGCATTGATCTTATTTCATTCTTCGAAAAGGATTTTAAATTTTTTTTTAAAGATTTTTCCGTTGAAGGGTTTGCATTTAGGATTTGCATTGATCTTATTTCATTCTTCAAAAGGATTTTAAATTTTTTGTTTAAAGATTTTTCCGTTGAACTTATTGCATTGGATCTTATTCTTTTATAAAGTAGATTCTAAGGAACGAAATTTATCAACCCATAATTAAAAATAAATAAATAAGGATAAAATTATAACTAATAGCTTAACATTCAGATTCTAATAGCTTAACATTCAGTAAATATGAGTAATTTAATCAAAGCTCAACTCAACACTCTATAAACCCTAGTTCATAAATTATTACTTTTTAGTTTAAATGTTTTGTTTTTTGTTTTTTTAATATGTTTTGGTTATATTTGTTTAAAATTTGGTTAAAAATTGTTGGATTTCTAGATTTAAATGATTATTATATTTAATCTAAGTATTCTAGAAGTTTTTCAGTAAACTAAATCTATTTCTACATTTAAAAATGTAATTTAAACAATAAAAATTTGTAAGTTAATACATATTTATATCCCCAAATTCTAACCCAAAAAACAAAATGTAAAACAATTGTTCACTTTTAAAGAAAACCTAAACAGCCATGTTTCTGACATCAATCCACCCTGACATATCAAATTCTCACTGAGATCCTAATTCCCTGAAAGTAAATATTTGCTCAGAAGTAGCTTAGCTATCAATGTTGGAAAGGAAGTTGGAATTATTCCAACCTGCCAGTGCAAGCCGTCATTAAGAGTCCGGAAAGTAGATGGTGTTTGCCAAATTGGCCACGGCTTTTTCCTTCATTTTCTCATCACCAAGTGGAAATTGCCTCTGTCGTATTCCTTCCAGAGCATTTAGTTCCCTCATCCATTTTCCGTGTTTTGTGTACTTTTTTTTCGTATGGTGACAATGGGATACTTCGCAGAAGCGGCAGGCAGTTATGGCCATGGGACTTGGAAGAGTGAAACGGCTCTTTATGACCGTTGAAATCTGGGTAGGTACTGTAATGTAATTTTCTGAGTGCAAAGTTAATACGGCCGTCACATCGTCTCACGGGGCTTGTATGACCCTTCTGCCAATTTGTAAATTCTTTTTACTTCTCAGAGCATTCAATCTCCTTTTGCACATTCAAAAAGTCTAAGATTTAGACTTCTCCCCCATTCGTTTTACTTCTCAATCCATTCAAGCAGCTTTGCGGATTCCAAAGTCGTGGCTTCCGGGTGCAACTTCTTAAATTACGTCTCTGTCGGCATAATTGTGGGGAACATTATTAAGGTAGGTGGAACCATGAACTTGTTCACGGTTTCTAGAACATTGGTAGTGTTGGACAAAAATGTTTAGAACATTGAGGCAATCAATATCCAGCTTGCTAGTGTTAAATGTTGAGGCAGGTGGATTATATATTGTTGGATTTTTGGATTTGAATTGCTTTAAGATTAGACTGCTTATAATCCACTTGCCACATCTAAATTGTTTTCAGATTCAATTATCTATAATCAAACTGTCCTAACATGCATTTTGACTTTTGGGTGGAATGTTTTGTATTTATGTGTTTGTATATTTTCATAAGGATTAGTTTGGCAATGTAATTGTTGGTGAAATTCCAATTTTACAATAATCAAATCATGTTTTTGAATACATAAATTTATATATAAAACCTTAAACATTTGTATATACAATCTCAATCGTGCAATTTCAACCATTTTTCTAAATTTATAACTAGATTTTAAACTAAAACCATTTTAAAATACAAAAAAATAAAAACTTAAAACATTTAAAGTATCTTTTTTCCAAGAAAAAATTAACTCAAATTTATATAGAGTATAAATTCGTTTACAATAGCAGAAGAGAGTTCTATAGAAAGCAGCGTGTAAAAAACTGCTCTAAGTACATCCATTAAGGAATAGACAGTTCCGGGAATAAACACCAGTGTTCGGAAATCTGTACAAACAAAGTAGTGCAGCTTGCTAAAGAAGGAGGCATGAAAATCTGTGCATGTAGCTAGTGGAGTGCAATCATTCCACAAGGACCTCGCCTCAACTTACATTTCAAAAATGTTGAGGATCGAAAGAGGGTTTTCTTCTCCATTGTCCCGGTCGTAAACTGTAAGTCTTCCTTCTATTTCATTTAGCGCCCTCTTTGAGAGTAAGTCGGCCTCTTTGTTATGGACCCTATAGATGTGCTGGAAACTAATGTCTTTAAAGTTTTTTGCCAAATCCTTCGTTTTTTGTTTCCAGCAATCAATGTTCACCGCTTGCAAATTACCAATTTGATTAATCCAGTCAGTAATAACTTTTGAATCCCCAAGGATTTGTAGTTTGTTGATCAACCAGATAGTTGTCAGCGTGAGAGTCACCCATAAACCCATGAATTCAGCTTTTGTATTTGATCCCGCTCCACAGTTAATGAACCACTTGGTAATCCTTGACGGATGGGTCTTGAAAGTATCGCCTGCTCCGCAACATAATCCATTTCACTGTGTTGCCCCATCAAAACAAGCTAAGGTGTAGCCCTCGGCCTGCAAAATCTCACAAACTTTGTTTGGGAAGACTTTCTTAGTGATCGGCTGCCAGGAGAAAGAATCCAAAATCCTGTGAACAACAGAAAAAAGCGAGGGGGAGTGATCTTCAAATATTACCTTGTTTCTCTCAATCCATATATGCCAACAAGCGAGGGAAGCCAAACTGACAGGGACAGATTTTTCAAAAGACCAAACAGTGAAGCAGTCCGAGACTGTGGAACCATTCCACTGTAGATTTAGAGAAAAAAAGTTTATCAGGTGTTGCCAAACAACCTATGTGAAATTACAATGGATTAAAAGATGATGAATGTCATATGAGGAGCAATTGCAGAGTTTACACACCCTCGGGCCTTCCCAGCATTTCTTTCGGAGCACCTCCCAAGTGAGTACTTTTCCTTTTGCTGAGAGCCAAATGAATAGTTTTATTTTGAGTGGAACAGGCCACTTCCACAAGTTTTGAATCCAAAGGTTGTCACAGGAGTGGTCCATTGGTTGGAGAAGAGCTGAGTAAATTTTTTTAATGAAAATGATCCCCGAAGCATCCCCTCCGGCCCACAGAAATAAATCAGAATCATTATTGAGAGAAATACCAGCGCTTCTTAGAGAAGAAGTAAAGAGGTTCCATTCGGTGGCAACCTCACCGCATAACCCAATCGACTCACTGCTCAACCATTTATCTGGAAAGGGGAAGACATGCGTTGTGTCTCTCACTTGAGCCAACCACAAAAGATTTAAAGAATTTAAATGTGATCTCAGAGTTTCAGAGAGGATGGATCGATCCTCCATCCCAGCCATCATGTCCTTTCCAATCAAAATATCAGAGCCAGATCTGGGCCTCCACCGCAACCAATGAAGGATCACAAAAAGCGATTTAGTTAGACCCTTCCAGAAAAAGGATGCTTGTTGTTGGAAGTGAGAAGACTTCCTAATCCAATAAAAAAAAGTCACTTTTCCCAGATATTTATCAACAATTATTCTATGCCAAATTCTATCATGAGTGAGCGCTTGCCAAAGAGAGTTCGCCAAAAGAGTCGTGTTGAAGAGTGGGAGATTTTTGAGTCCCCAACCCCCTGCCCTTAAAGGTCTAGACAGGGTATCCCAGCTACACAGATGAATATGGGATTTATCGTTTTGCCCGCTCCACAAGAAAGCGAAGGAAAGCTTGCAAAGTTTTAAGAGGATATTACAGGGGATCCGCTCCAAAGACATCCAGAAGACAGAAAGACTTTCTAACATAGTTTTGACCAGGACAAAACGCCCACCCAGAGACAGCCACTTATTGCACCAAAGCCCGATTTTCCTTTCAAATTTTGTCACCAGCCAGCACCAATCTTCAGACTTAGAAGCACCAAGTTTTAAATGATAACCGAGGTACTTGAATCCTTGACTCAAATCAACGAAGGTGAAAGGAATGGATGCTTTAAGAAGGCTGAGATTGGCTTCTGCAAGCCCCCAGTAATGAGCAGTGGACTTCGAAAAATTAATACTGAGACTCAAAGCAGAACATAAATCTTGAAGAATGTCCAGGATCACTATCCACTCTGAAGGATCAACCTTTGACATTAAGAGTACATCATCAACAAATATTAGGTGAACAAATTTTATAAACTTTGAAACCTTTATACATGAGATAAGATGATCAGAGATGTTTTTTGATAACAACAAGATGAGCCCTTCCATTATCATGATGAACAGGTACGGGGAGAGAGGGCAACCCTGGCGGAGCCCCCTCTCACTCTTGATAAACTTAGTCACCTCACCATTTATCAACACTGCAATATTTGTGCTAGTTACACAAGACATTACCCAATCAATTATCTTCACTCCAAAGCCCACTATAAGCAAGATCAGCCTTAAGTACTCCCAATCAATGTTGTCAAAAGATTTTTTGTGATCTAGCTTCAGAACCAGGGACTTTGTATTCTTCTTTTTTATGCTGTGTAGGCTTTCATGGGTTGCACCAATGGCATCCTGAATTCTTCTGCCCTTCAGGAACCCCAGTTGTTCTACAGAGAGACATATTTCTAAAATCGGTTTGATTCGATTAGCAAGAATTTTTGAAATAACCTTATAAAGAAGATTGCAAAGAGAGATTGGGCAGTAGTTGTTGAAAGAAACCGAGTTATTTTCCTTTGGGATCAAAGCCAGGAAGGTGGAATTTAAGCTTCCATATATCTTACCATTTATTCGTGAATCCTCCACCATCTAAAGAAGATTGTCTCCCACAAGATCAAAGAAGAAAATGAAAAACTCTGATGTCCACCCATCAGGGCCTGGACTTTTCTCTTTTTTGCAATGTTCCAGAACCGCTTTTAATTCCAGCAAAGAGACAGGTTTAAAGAGATCAACAACTTGCTCCTCAGTTACCATTGTGGGGTAAAGTCTATTGATGTTTGTAACCATAATTGGGTTGGGTCGATCTTTAGCTTTGAAGAACTGTTCAAAATGGAAAATCGCTTCATCTTTGATCACTTCCCGACCTGTAAGGATGTGTCCATTTTCTTTTGTAATCGCCCAGATATGCTTCCTATTCCTGTTATAGCTAGCGACCTTGTGGAGGAATTTTGAGTTTGTATCTGCACTTTTTAACCACGTTGCTCGGCTACGCAACCTCCAGGTGTTCTCCTCCCCACGAAGTAGTGCGTTTATGTTTCTTTCGAGCTCTCTGAGACACTCGATCTCCTCCACGGATAAGGTGGTTAAGGCGAACTTTTGAATGAGCAGGTTGATTTCAAGTTCCATCTTATTCATCATAGATGTTTCTTTCCCCTTTAAAATTTTGAACCAAGACTTAGTTTGCTATTTGAGCTCCTTTAATTTCCAAACAACACGCAATTGAGGGTTAGCTTCCCGCAGAAAACGTGGATCCTTCCAGACATTATGAACTATCTTAATGTAATCAGAAAATGAAAGCCAGTGAACATTAAACTTGAAAGGGAATACTTTGTACAGTGGGGGACTTTCCATTTGAAAGAGTATGGGGGTGTGGTCAGACACATAAGGAAAATCCACCCAAGATCTAGAAATATTTGCCGTAGTCAAAAGGCCTACAGAGACAAAAAACCTGTCCAGACGTCTAGCAATCGCTCCAGTATCATAACGCCCATTTTGCCAGGTGGGGACCAACTTTGTCGGCTTGACATCTACCAACTTCTTTGAACTAAAAAGGTCTCTGTAAAAAACTTCATTTTGTCTAGGTAAGTAGGCACCACCCCAGTTCTCATCTACGGATAAAATAATATTCAGGTCACCGGCTAGAATAAGATTCAGAGTGGAGAGAAGACCACTGTTTGCTAAGGAGGTCTAGAACTGTTTATGGTCATTACATGGCCCATAAACTTGAGAAAAGCCATCTCCCGGTTGGTAGTTAAGCAACAACCAACTAGCAAAATCCCTCCAATCATTAGGAAAGGAGCCAAATCGAAGCAGCAAGGGTCCCAAGCTACCAACAGACCTCCAGAATTTCCAATGGAATTGACAGTCGACGAGACCCAAGAAGGACGAAATTTATGCAAGAAGTCTCTAGCTTTCTAATCAACAGAGAGGGTCTCTTGGAGAAAAATAATATCAGGCCACGTACGATCTAACAATCTACGAAGAGAGGCAGCTTTGAGAGTGCCTCCAATCCCTCGAATATTCAAAGAAAGCATTAACATCACTTGGTCCTTGCCATGACCTTCAATGCTCTAAGGGCCCTCCCATCCGGAGAGGGAATGGCAATAACATCAGTTTGAGAAGTTAAACTCACCAGTTTATTTCTGGAGCTTCACGTCTATAAGGGGGAGAGCTCAGAACCAATACCCCGCGACCAAGCGTAGGCTTTACTTCCTTTGCCAGGACGGAGAGAGGAGGAGGAACTGGTCTCCGTTGAAGGGTTGATGAGCTCCTTCCCTCGAAAGATGGGTAGTGGAACTGAGATCTCAGGAATGATAGGGCAGGAAGAGAGTGAGGGCAGAAGAGCAGAGAGGCTAGCTTCATCCTCCTCTGCCTCCCTATAGCCTGGTAAAAAAGAAGGGGAGCCACTTGGTTCCAAAGGAGAGGAGGGGAGGCAGGAAGGTCTAGGCGGAGATGAAGGAGGAGAGTGGCTTAAGAGGGTAGAAGGGACAAGCTTTGGCAAGGTTTCAAAAGTAGAGGGAAGGGGAACAACAACAGGGAGGTCGGGAGGAGAAGAGGAATAGGGAGCAGAAGGATAGGGATAGAGGGAAGGGTCAAGGGGAAGGGTCGCACAGAGAGGGTTAAGGGGAGAGGTCACAGCTTTAGGGGTGAAAGCTTTAGTACATGTGTTAGAGGAAAGCCAAAGGGAATTTATAATAGCTTCCTTCTCATCAACAGATAGGGAGTTGTAAAGGGGAAGGCAAAGAGTTTTTAACTTCCCCAAAATAGACTCATCTTGCTCTTGTAGAGATGAGGAGGGTAGACCAGTAGGA
>SNQJ01S0039206.1:70543-85557 GCA_010110895.2 Picea sitchensis
ACTAACCTCCTCAACTATAATTTATTTTACATTATCAACCTTTTTTCACAATATCACACGATTATTTTGTATTTTAATAATTAGAAAATAAACACAAGTTGATTTACAATAACATTCATATTAACCAATTAACTAATAAATTAAATTAATTAAAAGTTTAAGTTTGATGGATGCAGTTTATTAAACTCATTAAAAGATCTTACACAAACTAATTGGCAACTAGATGCAGTTTTTTGATCAAATATTTTTACTTTTTTTGGCAAATAAAAATATAAGAGCAAGGCAATCAGAATGGCTTCTCATGGGTCAGGTGACTGATTTTAATTAGTGGATTGCTAAATTGTGCCAAAAAGTAAACCTAATCCTGTCCATGAAGACCTAAACAAATTGAATCCATGTACTGGTTACTGGACCCCTTAACCAAGGTAAATGAATATGCTATTGCAAAATAATCTACATATTTGTAACATTCCTGTATTATTTTTAGATGACTGGAAGAAAGGGCTTCATAAATTTCCAACACATTAAACTATATCATGTTATGCATGGACAGGGTACTAAGATCTCCACATCTTAACCTCATTCTTAAGGAATTTCACGCTATAACCTCTTGCTTGAGAAATTTTCAAACAGAAACCTGGATTCTCAATTTCCCCAATAGTTGTTGCGATGGAAACACTCCTTTGATATCAGTTTGTAATCTAAGGTACATACTCCTGAATTATTGTTGCATGCTACAGAGTTGTTTACATGCATTTTCAATGCAAGGGAAATTTAGCGATGCTTCTACTATAGCGGTTTTAAAGGATTGTTGTTCAGATACTGGGATAAGGTAAATCACAACTACAACTACTAAAGTCATCATCACCTAAAACCTATTTGAAAGTGAGGTAAAATGTCAGAAAGAGAGACCATTACTTTCTCACACTCAAGACAACAAACATTATTTTTTGCAGAAATTTCAATGAGAAACCAACACGTCGAGACCAGAATTTTGGAAATAAGAAAAACCGCCGAGGCACAGAGACAGAAATGAGAAACCAACACGTCGAGACCAGAATTTAGAAAATAAGAAAAACCGCTGAGGCGCAGAGACAGAAATGAGAAACCAACACGCTGAGGCGTAGAGACAGAAATGAGTTCACAAGCTGAGTGATCTGAGGTAAACACCCAATACGGTGAAGAAAATTCGCAACTTTTAAATTAACCAATCCACACAACAAAGAATGCACACATTAAAAATGGTGTAGATTTACTATCAGAGTGTACACGTGTAGATTTACTACAAGACAAGGTAAAGACATATTTAATTATCGACTAATATAAGACCAGGTAATTATCAACTAATACTTGAAGTGTAGATTCACTACAAGACATGTTTAATTATCAACTAATACTTGAGTGAAACTTTAAGAGTTTGTTTGTTCATTTATATTTGGTTAAGAAAAGCACTAGAGGAGCACATCATCTGATCATCTATTTGGTTAAGAAAAGCAAAGGAAAAGCACTCGAGGAGCCTGCGGCCAAGCTGAGCTATGTTTGATGACCTAGGCATGCAGATCCATTCACGCAGTGTTTAAAAAGAAATGCAAATCATCTATGTTTGATGACCTACGCATGCAGCGTTTAAAACTGTGTTCTCTCATTTCTTAGTACAAAGACAGGAAAGGAAGAAGAAACAAAATCCCTGTGTGTTGAATTCATATTCAGGGCACTAATTCAATTTGCTATTTTCTCAGCAGTATATATATATATATATATATATATCATGGCTGTTTATTATAGATTTAAGAGTGCCAAGGATTATGAGTTATTGCGTTTGGAAGGTCCTTTCATTTCTATTTGAGATTTGAAAACGAAAATCTTTGCATCCAAATATCTGAGCAAGCTGGGTACAGATATTGATATTGTGATTTCAAATGCTCAAAGTGGCCAAGGTAATAATTAATTAATTCTCTATTATTGCACGTCTAAACAGTGAGTTCAATTTTAGATTTACTTATTTCTAGTATAAATTTACTGTAAATAGTGATAACTTACATTGTTCACTCATTTTTCATGTGTTTTTTAACAGAATATATAAATAGTACAGATTTGGTGCCTAGAAACACTTCCCTTCTACTGCGCAGAGTTGCAGGAAACCCTCGGATTAGAAAGAAAGCAAGATCACAACTAAGGTTTATTAAAAGCTATTATATTATATCTGCATGCATAAACTTATAAGTACTTGGCCTCAATTAGTAATAGCCATGTCTTAATATTTAGTTTTTGTAAGGATTTTTGTTGTTGAATATGGGTAATATTTGAGGATGGCAGGCAATTGTAGGTTTTAATCTCTCCATACTATCTATGGTATCATGATGTAAATAAAAAGACATTGCTTATTTGTGTCAATTAATGCATGCAGAGAAAATCATGTGATAAAAATCGGTCAAGAAAAGGAAACAGATGACAAATACTTTGTTTCTGCACAAACTTCTACTTCTCAAATGCAGGTAAGCTAAGTTGTAAGCTGGTTTGTGCGTGCATATATTAAACTGGTTTGTGTGTATTTAATTGCGTATATATTAAGCTGGTTTGTGCGTATTTAATTGCTTATATATTTTGTTTGTTGGGTGATGTGTATAAACAGACGAGTCATTTATGCATGCAGTGCGATGAGACAATGAAAGAGGAGGACGATTTTGGAGGAGATGTGTATGCAGATCCATCCCAAGTGCATTCAGTTCAAAAAACTACTATCCATCATGGGGGCAAAATGACTAAGCCTACAGACAAAGCAACCGCTGATACAAAACTCTGCATATAAATTCACATCCTATACGAAAATATGCAAAAATATATGTGAAAATTTTATATGCGAAAATTTATATGCGAAAATTTATATGCGAAAATTTTATGCGAACATTATATGCGAACATTTATATGCGAACATTATATGTGAAAATTTATATGCGAACATTATATGAGAAAATTTTATATACGAACATTATATGCGAAAATTTATATGTGAACATTATATGCGAAATTTATATGCGAACATTATATGCGAAAATTTATATTCGAACATTTTATATGCGAAAATTTTATATTATATGCGAAAATTTTAATATTCGAAAATTAAAATATGCGAAAATCAAAATATTATATGCGAAAATTAAAAATTTAATATGCGAAAATTTTATATTATGTGCGAAAATTTATATGCGAATTTTAACATTTTATATTATATGCGAAAATTTTATATTCGAACATTATATGTGAACATTATATATGCAAAAATTTACGAACATTTAAGAAACCTAAACCGAAAACTAAATCGATAACTTACCTCTCCCTGCGATCTTGGCGCTCTCGACCTCTCCCTGCAATCTTGGCGCTCTCGACCTCTCCAACCATGACCAGCGATCTCGGCAACCTCCAGCGCTCTTGACCTCTCACAGCGATCTCGGCAACCTCCAGCGCTCTCGACCTCACAGCAACCTCCGACAACCTCACAACAACCTCCGGCAACCTCCAGCGCTCTCCACCTCACAACAATCTCGGCAACCTCCCAGCGATCTCGGCAACCTCTCGCGAGACAACTAATACTCTGAAAAAACATTCTAAGGCTGATGTGTGGGTAATATATAAGCCATCTTTCAGCCGAAAGATAGTTCGGCCGAAAAAATATGCCGGAGAAAAATTATCCGGCCGACCAAATTTCTACACGCAAATCGAGGGCGCTGTTATTGCTCCGTTCGATTTGACGTTTATTTTTTTGGCCGAAAAATAGTTCGACCGAAAATTAAATCTTTCGGCCGAAAAATATTTATAGTTCGGCCGAAAAAAAGTTTTTCAAAATTTTGGAGAGCAGATTGTCACGAAAGTGTAACCCACCTTCGTGATTCCACCCCATATCCAAAAATATATATTTGTTTTCCTATGTTAAACATTACATTGCATACACAAATTTATGGTCAAAAGCAAATTAATGTCACATCAAAAACAAACTCATTGTTATAGTCCTAGGGACTAATAAAGTAACTTTCAACCAAGTGAGCCAATGCAAAATATTTTGATTGTTTTTTGTTTAAATGATTTTTGTATTCTTTGTCTTGAAGTGAGTGATTACTCCCAAAACTCTTGTTTTTGCATGCAAACAATTTCAACATGGACATACACAAAAACTACTGAAATTTTGAAAATAATAATTTTGAAACTTAACAATAATAAGGTTAGATCTTTGTTAACTTGCTAAAAAAATGCCAGTTTTCTCTATGTTTTTTATTTGTTGAGCTCACATAAAGTGCAAATCAAATAACATACACATAAAATAAAACACTTTACGCTATGTTTATTATTTTCCGAGATCGCAAAGCGCACGTCAAAGAGCATGCACTGACTTGAAATAGTAGCAAACTAAGAATATACATAGTGAAACTAAAATATTATCTCACAAAAAAATAATTTAAAAGGTGTTATCAAACTTTATATCTTTGAATTTGACAAAAAATGTCGTATCTTGGGAAAACATAAACTTTTTTGGGTGAAACAAAAGGCCTTTATAACTAAAAATGGTGCTCTGTACGCAATGGAACATCCCACTCAACCAAGAAGTGCATAGAAATAATAGAACCCATAAATATTTTGATGCATGCGACAACACAGGTTGAGGATTTCTATCAACAACGAGAGTGAGGCTTCATACGGGCTCTTATACCATGTTCGACAAAATATGGCATTTCCAAACAAGAAGAACACCTTCAACAACCACTCACACAACCATATTAAAGATTAGCACACCAATGTTTTTATATGGTTAAGAATTTAAAAGAGAAAGCAGTCCACGACAACGACTTGAGGCAATATATTAATGCAAAAGAAAAATTTGTACATAAGAGTTTCTCACAATGTATCTTCAACAAATGACCCTCCATGCTCTTTAAATAGAGATCATGGACCAATCTAGTGTTAAGCCATTGATTAATATCGTTGTAAGTATTAAAGAGAATACGAACTCTCACATAACTTTATGTCTATAACATTTTGTAACCATTGGATTACATAATTACAAATGCATACTAAAGAAACACACTAAAGAAACAAACGTCTACCTAAAGACACATTAGACCAAGTTGATCTTAACCAATTCTTAAGTGTCTAAATATTTTAACATATACTAGGGAATTTGTTAGCTATAACCTACTCATGCAAAATAGTATAAAAGAGCTTGTGTCTCTAGGTACATGTGCAGATTATTGAGGGAAACTGTGTGTAGAGAATGTATAAGATGACTTATTAGCTTCCACATACTTAGGCTTCTACAAGATTGTATACTTAGTTTTCTATGGTTTCTTGGCTTATGTGGACTCATCTTTTGTGACTAATTTTTAGTCATTTTTTGAAAAAAATATTAACTAATTCAGTTAAAAATTTGCCTTTTTTTTCATAGATATGATTAAATTGATAATATTAGCCAAAAATTTACAAGTTCTAATAGTATAATATATGTTTTTTTATTGAATATTCACCTACATATATGTATGTATGATTTTTCAAATCAAAATAGTCATATACTACTATACATAAGTATTGTATTTAAATCCTTAAAAAATACCTTACAACAAATCATATAGATAATGCCAAAAAATTGAGAAAACTCACACAAAATGACAATAATGTTATTAACGATGTTACTATCATTGTGAAAGAAAACCAAACTTAAATATCATATAAAGTATCAACCACAACTTTGAAGTGATAAATTAACAACTTTGAAGTGATAGATTTTCTCCAAAAACTTTTACATGTCATAGTTCCACCTACCTTACCTACCTTGGTTTGAATGATGTATAATGTTCACCACTAAATAATGCCAACAAATTGTATCTAAAAAAATTAAAACTTTTGGATGAGCATAACATGTGTGAGAAAGTGCAATAGTTCCACCTACCTTCATTTGAATGATGGATAATGTTCACCACGAAATAATGCCTTCAGATTGTATCTAAAAGTTAAACCTTTTGAATAATGCCTTCAGATTGTATCTAAAAGTTAAACCTTTTGAGTGAGAAAAGCAAAACATTTGTGAGAAAGTGGAACAAATTGTATCTAACATTTAAAGCATTTGTGAGAGAGTGGAACAAAGAATTTGTGAGCAAAATCATGTGTGAGAAAGTGCAAGTAAGATAGGAGTGAGGGAGTGAGAAAACATGCAGGTGCATCTTAGTAAAATTGTTACAATCAAATTGTGAAAGAAGACAAAAATTAAGCACCTTTTTGGATGGATATTTTGTTCAGAGACTTTTAGAGTAGGTTAAGGTATCATTCTTTGAGGATAAACATCATATATGTGAACATGTCATAGTTTTATTTATCCTAATTTATACATATTGAGATATGGTATCTAGTAATGAAAGTAGATACTTTAAATCTCAACCAAGGACTTCCACTGCGGTCTCGCGTATGGAGGCGAATCAGGAGCTCTTCTGGTCCCAGGCGTTTCTTCTTGGGATTTTTTATGAACTAGTTTCTTTTTCTTGTTGCTTGAACTAGCTTCTGCGCTAGCTCGTGTTTCGTTGCTGATTTCACCCTGCCCGTTCTATACACGCTTCCAGTGCAGTTCCTTGTGTCTTTCTGTCCCCTTCTCTTTATCTTCTACGCCTTCTTTTGTCACTTAGTGTCCTGGGCTTGTCTTCTTGTCCAGGGTTTTGACACTTGGGAAACTGTGGTTGACCCAAAGGTCGCTTTCCCCTCTTGTTTTTTACTTCTTAGCTCTGTGCTTCCTATCAGTTTCGTTGATGCTGGTGCAGGTAGGCCTGGATGAGTTCCCAAACCTTTACTGAAATGGAAAGAAATTTAAATAACCTCATGAGCCCTGCTGATGAGGTTGCCTGGCGATAGGTGGGACTCTTTGAAACCGTCGACTCTCTCGAGAATAACTTTTCTAGAGCTACTTACTTATTAAGCAAGTCTACCCATCCGGCTGGGCTTCCCTCTAGTCTGTCTTCTCCTTTTGTATTTGATGCCAAGGCCTCTAGGCCAGCCTTCCCCCTCACTGACGTCCCCATTACAAAGGTTCCTTCCTCCTCAACTCCTTCCGGCTGCAACACACTCCCTTCTCCTCAACAGGCTCCAAAACTCCCTACTAACTTGGTTGCCTCTTACAGTCGGAAGGAGTGGAAATCTTGCAGAAAGGCTAAACGTATGGTGTTGGGAGGAGATGTGGGATTAGAAGACACTTGCAGAATGTCGCTCTACGGTATTGTGGGTCGAATCTCCTATAAACTCTTAAGCAACCATCCACTGAAGGACTAGATCAAATCGCATTGGTTTCTTCTCATTGGCTACTCCCCTGAGATACTCTATCTCACTAAAGGATGGCTCGGTTTCATCTGTAAGTCACCAGAGGACGTTTCCCTTCTTTTGAGCTCTCTGTGGGTTTTTGGTGGAAGCAGCCTCATGCTAAAACATTGGAGGATTGCTTTTAATCATGATACCGATTTCTTCCAACATAGGCATCTTTGGGTTCTTCTTCTGGGTCTTCCCTTGTTCCTCTGGAATGAAGGAGCTCTCCGAGCTATTGGCGATTCACTGGGCAAATTCATTGCTCTTGATACAAAGCTACTTGTTGGATCTGTGAGAAAGATGTGCAGAGTGCTGGTGGAGATGGACCTCTTTGTTGGTTTATCGAAAACCCTTGTGATCGAATGGAGAGGGAGAAAGATTGCTCAACCACTAGACTACCTTGGGTTGCCCTTCCGATGCAACCGTTACCGCAAAACTGGTCACCTCCGTCACGAATGCCCTGGAAAGGTTTGGGCTGATCGCTCTGAAGAATCTGACCTACTTTTAAACCCACCTGACTATGTGGATGCAGATCCCTCTCTAAATTTTTTGGAGATTCCTACTGGTCTACCCTCCTCATCTCTACAAGAGCAAGATGAGTCTATTTTGGGGAAGTTAAAAACTCTTTGCCTTCCCCTTTACAACTCCCTATCTGTTGATGAGAAGGAAGCTATTATAAATTCCCTTTGGCTTTCCTCTAACACATGTACTAAAGCTTTCACCCCTAAAGCTGTGACCTCTCCCCTTAACCCTCTCTGTGCGACCCTTCCCCTTGACCCTTCCCTCTATCCCTATCCTTCTGCTCCCTATTCCTCTTCTCCTCCCGACCTCCCTGTTGTTGTTCCCCTTCCCTCTACTTTTGAAACCTTGCCAAAGCTTGTCCCTTCTACCCTCTTAAGCCACTCTCCTCCTTCATCTCCGCCTAGACCTTCCTGCCTCCCCTCCTCTCCTTTGGAACCAAGTGGCTCCCCTTCTTTTTTACCAGGCTATAGGGAGGCAGAGGAGGATGAAGCTAGCCTCTCTGCTCTTCTGCCCTCACTCTCTTCCTGCCCTATCATTCCTGAGATCTCAGTTCCACTACCCATCTTTCGAGGGAAGGAGCTCATCAACCCTTCAACGGAGACCAGTTCCTCCTCCTCTCTCCGTCCTGGCAAAGGAAGTAAAGCCTACGCTTGGTCGCGGGGTATTGGTTCTGAGCTCTCCCCCTTATAGACGTGAAGCTCCAGAAATAAACTGGTGAGTTTAACTTCTCAAACTGATGTTATTGCCATTCCCTCTCCGGATGGGAGGGCCCTTAGAGCATTGAAGGTCATGGCAAGGACCAAGTGATGTTAATGCTTTCTTTGAATATTCGAGGGATTGGAGGCACTCTCAAAGCTGCCTCTCTTCGTAGATTGTTAGATCGTACGTGGCCTGATATTATTTTTCTCCAAGAGACCCTCTCTGTTGATTAGAAAGCTAGAGACTTCTTGCATAAATTTCGTCCTTCTTGGGTCTCGTCGACTGTCAATTCCATTGGAAATTCTGGAGGTCTGTTGGTAGCTTGGGACCCTTGCTGCTTCGATTTGGCTCCTTTCCTAATGATTGGAGGGATTTTGCTAGTTGGTTGTTGCTTAACTACCAACCGGGAGATGGCTTTTCTCAAGTTTATGGGCCATGTAATGACCATAAACAGTTCTAGACCTCCTTAGCAAACAGTGGTCTTCTCTCCACTCTGAATCTTATTCTAGCCGGTGACCTGAATATTATTTTATCCGTAGATGAGAACTGGGGTGGTGCCTACTTACCTAGACAAAATGAAGTTTTTTACAGAGACCTTTTTAGTTCAAAGAAGTTGGTAGATGTCAAGCCGACAAAGTTGGTCCCCACCTGGCAAAATGGGCGTTATGATACTGGAGCGATTGCTAGACGTCTGGACAGGTTTTTTGTCTCTGTAGGCCTTTTGACTACGGCAAATATTTCTAGATCTTGGGTGGATTTTCCTTATGTGTCTGACCACACCCCCATACTCTTTCAAATGGAAAGTCCCCCACTGTACAAAGTATTCCCTTTCAAGTTTAATGTTCACTGGCTTTCATTTTCTGATTACATTAAGATAGTTCATAATGTCTGGAAGGATCCACGTTTTCTGCGGGAAGCTAACCCTCAATTGCGTGTTGTTTGGAAATTAAAGGAGCTCAAATAGCAAACTAAGTCTTGGTTCAAAATTTTAAAGGGGAAAGAAACATCTATGATGAATAAGATGGAACTTGAAATCAACCTGCTCATTCAAAAGTTCGCCTTAACCACCTTATCCGTGGAGGAGATCGAGTGTCTCAGAGAGCTCGAAAGAAACATAAACGCACTACTTCGTGGGGAGGAGAACACCTGGAGGTTGCGTAGCCGAGCAACGTGGTTAAAAAGTGCAGATACAAACTCAAAATTCCTCCACAAGGTCGCTAGCTATAACAGGAATAGGAAGCATATCTGGGCGATTACAAAAGAAAATGGACACATCCTTACAGGTCGGGAAGTGATCAAAGATGAAGCGATTTTCCATTTTGAACAGTTCTTCAAAGCTAAAGATCGACCCAACCCAATTATGGTTACAAACATCAATAGACTTTACCCCACAATGGTAACTGAGGAGCAAGTTGTTGATCTCTTTAAACCTGTCTCTTTGCTGGAATTAAAAGCGGTTCTGGAACATTGCAAAAAAGAGAAAAGTCCAGGCCCTGATGGGTGGACATCAGAGTTTTTCATTTTCTTCTTTGATCTTGTGGGAGACAATCTTCTTTAGATGGTGGAGGATTCACGAATAAATGGTAAGATATATGGAAGCTTAAATTCCACCTTCCTGGCTTTGATCCCAAAGGAAAATAACTCGGTTTCTTTCAACAACTACTGCCCAATCTCTCTTTGCAATCTTCTTTATAAGGTTATTTCAAAAATTCTTGCTAATCGAATCAAACCGATTTTAGAAATATGTCTCTCTGTAGAACAACTGGGGTTCCTGAAGGGCAGAAGAATTCAGGATGCCATTGGTGCAACCCATGAAAGCCTACACAGCATAAAAAAGAAGAATACAAAGTCCCTGGTTCTGAAGCTAGATCACAAAAAATCTTTTGACAACATTGATTGGGAGTACTTAAGGCTGATCTTGCTTATAGTGGGCTTTGGAGTGAAGATAATTGATTGGGTAATGTCTTGTGTAACTAGCACAAATATTGCAGTGTTGATAAATGGTGAGGTGACTAAGTTTATCAAGAGTGAGAGGGGGCTCCGCCAGGGTTGCCCTCTCTCCCCGTACCTGTTCATCATGATAATGGAAGGGCTCATCTTGTTGTTATCAAAAAACATCTCTGATCATCTTATCTCATGTATAAAGGTTTCAAAGTTTATAAAATTTGTTCACCTAATATTTGTTGATGATGTACTCTTAATGTCAAAGGTTGATCCTTCAGAGTGGATAGTGATCCTGGACATTCTTCAAGATTTATGTTCTGCTTTGAGTCTCAGTATTAATTTTTCGAAGTCCACTGCTCATTACTGGGGGCTTGCAGAAGCCAATCTCAGCCTTCTTAAAGCATCCATTCCTTTCACCTTCGTTGATTTGAGTCAAGGATTCAAGTACCTCGGTTATCATTTAAAACTTGGTGCTTCTAAGTCTGAAGATTGGTGCTGGCTGGTGACAAAATTTGAAAGGAAAATCGGGCTTTGGTGCAATAAGTGGCTGTCTCTGGGTGGGCGTTTTGTCCTGGTCAAAACTATGTTAGAAAGTCTTTCTGTCTTCTGGATGTCTTTGGAGCGGATCCCCTGTAATATCCTCTTAAAACTTTGCAAGCTTTCCTTCGCTTTCTTGTGGAGCGGGCAAAACGATAAATCCCATATTCATCTGTGTAGCTGGGATACCCTGTCTAGACCTTTAAGGGCAGGGGGTTGGGGACTCAAAAATCTCCCACTCTTCAACACGACTCTTTTGGCGAACTCTCTTTGGCAAGCGCTCACTCATGATAGAATTTGGCATAGAATAATTGTTGATAAATATCTGGGAAAAGTGACTTTTTTTTATTGGATTAGGAAGTCTTCTCACTTCCAACAACAAGCATCCTTTTTCTGGAAGGGTCTAACTAAATCGCTTTTTGTGATCCTTCATTGGTTGCGGTGGAGGCCCAGATCTGGCTCTGATATTTTGATTGGAAAGGACATGATGGCTGGGATGGAGGATCGATCCATCCTCTCTGAAACTCTGAGATCACATTTAAATTCTTTAAATCTTTTGTGGTTGGCTCAAGTGAGAGACACAACGCATGTCTTCCCCTTTCCAGATAAATGGTTGAGCAGTGAGTCGATTGGGTTATGCGGTGAGGTTGCCACCGAATGGAACCTCTTTACTTCTTCTCTAAGAAGCGCTGGTATTTCTCTCAATAATGATTCTGATTTATTTCTGTGGGCCGGAGGGGATGCTTCGGGGATCATTTTCATTAAAAAAATTTACTCAGCTCTTCTCCAACCAATGGACCACTCCTGTGACAACCTTTGGATTCAAAACTTGTGGAAGTGGCCTGTTCCACTCAAAATAAAACTATTCATTTGGCTCTCAGCAAAAGGAAAAGTACTCACTTGGGAGGTGCTCCGAAAGAAATGCTGGGAAGGCCCGAGGGTGTGTAAACTCTGCAATTGCTCCTCATATGACATTCATCATCTTTTAATCCATTGTAATTTCACATAGGTTGTTTGGCAACACCTGATAAACTTTTTTTCTCTAAATCTACAGTGGAATGGTTCCACAGTCTCGGACTGCTTCACTGTTTGGTCTTTTGAAAAATCTGTCCCTGTCAGTTTGGCTTCCCTCGCTTGTTGGCATATATGGATTGAGAGAAACAAGGTAATATTTGAAGATCACTCCCCCTCGCTTTTTTCTGTTGTTCACAGGATTTTGGATTCTTTCTCCTGGCAGCCGATCACTAAGAAAGTCTTCCCAAACAAAGTTTGTGAGATTTTGCAGGCCGAGGGCTACACCTTAGCTTGTTTTGATGGGGCAACACAGTGAAATGGATTATGTTGCGGAGCAGGCGATACTTTCAAGACCCATCCGTCAAGGATTACCAAGTGGTTCATTAACTGTGGAGCGGGATCAAATACAAAAGCTGAATTCATGGGTTTATGGGTGACTCTCACGCTGACAACTATCTGGTTGATCAACAAACTACAAATCCTTGGGGATTCAAAAGTTATTACTGACTGGATTAATCAAATTGGTAATTTGCAAGCGGTGAACATTGATTGCTGGAAACAAAAAACGAAGGATTTGGCAAAAAACTTTAAAGACATTAGTTTCCAGCACATCTATAGGGTCCATAACAAAGAGGCCGACTTACTCTCAAAGAGGGCGCTAAATGAAATAGAAGGAAGACTTACAGTTTACGACCGGGACAATGGAGAAGAAAACCCTCTTTCGATCCTCAACATTTTTGAAATGTAAGTTGAGGCGAGGTCCTTGTGGAATGATTGCACTCCACTAGCTACATGCACAGATTTTCATGCCTCCTTCTTTAGCAAGCTGCACTACTTTGTTTGTACAGATTTCCGAACACTGGTGTTTATTCCCGGAACTGTCTATTCCTTAATGGATGTACTTAGAGCAGTTTTTTACACGCTGCTTTCTATAGAACTCTCTTCTGCTATTGTAAACGAATTTATACTCTATATAAATTTGAGTTAATTTTTTCTTGGAAAAAAGATACTTTAAATGTTTTAAGTTTTTATTTTTTTGTATTTTAAAATGGTTTTAGTTTAAAATCTAGTTATAAATTTAGAAAAATGGTTGAAATTGCACGATTGAGATTGTATATACAAATGTTTAAGGTTTTATATATAAATTTATGTATTCAAAAACATGATTTGATTATTGTAAAATTGGAATTTCACCAACAATTACATTGCCAAACTAATCCTTATGAAAATATACAAACACATAAATACAAAACATTCCACCCAAAAGTCAAAATGCATGTTAGGACAGTTTGATTATAGATAATTGAATCTGAAAACAATTTAGATGTGGCAAGTGGATTATAAGCAGTCTAATCTTAAAGCAATTCAAATCCAAAAATCCAACAATATATAATCCACCTGCCTCAACATTTAACACTAGCAAGCTGGATATTGATTGCCTCAATGTTCTAAACATTTTTGTCCAACACTACCAATGTTCTAGAAACCGTGAACAAGTTCATGGTTCCACCTACCTTAATAATGTTCCCCACAATTATGCCGACAGAGACGTAATTTAAGAAGTTGCACCCGGAAGCCACGACTTTGGAATCCGCAAAGCTGCTTGAATGGATTGAGAAGTAAAACGAATGGGGGAGAAGTCTAAATCTTAGACTTTTTGAATGTGCAAAAGGAGATTGAATGCTCTGAGAAGTAAAAAGAATTTACAAATTGGCAGAAGGGTCATACAAGCCCCGTGAGACGATGTGACGGCCGTATTAACTTTGCACTCAGAAAATTACATTACAGTACCTACCCAGATTTCAACGGTCATAAAGAGCCGTTTCACTCTTCCAAGTCCCATGGCCATAACTGCCTGCCGCTTCTGCGAAGTATCCCATTGTCACCATACGAAAAAAAAGTACACAAAACACGGAAAATGGATGAGGGAACTAAATGCTCTGGAAGGAATACGACAGAGGCAATTTCCACTTGGTGATGAGAAAATGAAGGAAAAAGCCGTGGCCAATTTGGCAAACACCATCTACTTTCCGGACTCTTAATGACGGCTTGCACTGGCAGGTTGGAATAATTCCAACTTCCTTTCCAACATTGATAGCTAAGCTACTTCTGAGCAAATATTTACTTTCAGGGAATTAGGATCTCAGTGAGAATTTGATATGTCAGGGTGGATTGATGTCAGAAACATGGCTGTTTAGGTTTTCTTTAAAAGTGAACAATTGTTTTACATTTTGTTTTTTGGGTTAGAATTTGGGGATATAAATATGTATTAACTTACAAATTTTTATTGTTTAAATTACATTTTTAAATGTAGAAATAGATTTAGTTTACTGAAAAACTTCTAGAATACTTAGATTAAATATAATAATCATTTAAATCTAGAAATCCAACAATTTTTAACCAAATTTTAAACAAATATAACCAAAACATATTAAAAAAACAAAAAACAAAACATTTAAACTAAAAAGTAATAATTTATGAACTAGGGTTTATAGAGTGTTGAGTTGAGCTTTGATTAAATTACTCATATTTACTGAATGTTAAGCTATTAGAATCTGAATGTTAAGCTATTAGTTATAATTTTATCCTTATTTATTTATTTTTAATTATGGGTTGATAAATTTCGTTCCTTAGAATCTACTTTATAAAAGAATAAGATCCAATGCAATAAGTTCAACGGAAAAATCTTTAAACAAAAAATTTAAAATCCTTTTGAAGAATGAAATAAGATCAATGCAAATCCTAAATGCAAACCCTTCAACGGAAAAATCTTTAAAAAAAAATTTAAAATCCTTTTCGAAGAATGAAATAAGATCAATGCAAACCCTAAATAAATTTAGCTTGAAACTTTTCCCATATAAAACCAAAAACCATTTATAAATAATAAAAATAATTCTCAATTTTTAAAGCCTTTGACATGCTGTTTAGTCATTAAAAAACGAATTTGTCTTAAAAATTATTTATTCTTT
>SNQJ01S0039207.1:4948-26204 GCA_010110895.2 Picea sitchensis
CATTTTGTTCAGTTGTCTATAATCGATACATAATCTTAGAGTACCGTCCTTCTTTTTCACAAAGAGGACTGGTGCTCCCCAAGGTGAGACACTCGATCTGATATACTCTTTGTCCAACAATTCCTATAACTGTATTTTTAATTCTATCAGTTCTGGTACACTCATCCAGTAAGGCACCTTTGAGATAGGAGAAAAAATGGGTAACACGTCTATGGAGAAGTCTATTTCCCTTCTAGGGGGTAATTCTGGTATCTCATCCACAAACATGTCTCTAAAATCATGTAGGACAACAAAGTCTTCCAACTTTGGCTTATCCTCCTTTTCTGCTAGATTCGTTACTTGGATGGAATACACTTGACATCCCTTTCTCATACATTTCTTTAGTTGTATCGCTGAAAATTGTCTGAATGATACCATTTTTGGTATACCTTGGGTTGTCCTGGTAGTGTCAGAATCATCCTTATATCTAAGCATCTTTGTATAGCAATTTAATATTGCTTTGTGTCATTCCAACCAGTCCATCCCAATAATCGTATCGTAATATCCTAGTGGTAGGATGTTCATATCGGTATTTATGCTTTGACTATCTAAGCTAAACTCAAAATCCAGAGCAAACTCCGCTACCTTTCTTTTAGTACCAGTCGCTAATTGTACAAGCCATGATTTCATTTGCTTCAGTTTCTTAAGTTTGTTTGACTCGGCCACACTAGGTGTAATATAACTTAACATAGCTCCAGGGTCAATTAAAACAAAAATTCGAGTGTCATTGATTTTGCCTTCAATTTCTACCACCGAGGACTAGTAGTCAGCTTGTCAACCATCTATGGCTGCATTTATTCGATGTAGGCTTCTACCCACATCTCCCATTATCGAGGCTTCCTACAGATTATGAACAACAATTCTATTTGTTGAACTCAAACACAGACAGTTCCTCCTTAGATGAGGCTCTCCGCATTCCCAACACTTTAATGGCTCACGGGGATTGTCTCTAAACTTCTTCATTCCCAGGTTTACTAGTTTACCACTGCCATGCATATTCAGATGGTTGGAGTGAAAGTCCTTTCTCGAAAAAAAATTTGTTGCATTCCGATGAGGAGATGGCTGGTACCCCTTCTTCCGTTGGTTCATTCTCTCTTGTTTCTTATCCTTCCATGCTTTGGAAAACTCTACCCATTGTTTGTACTAATTGTAGCACATTCGGGCTTTCCTGAATACTTCGCTCAAGGATTTTGGGTTGTCAAATTCAATTTTGTCCTTGTAGGACTGTGGTAGGAAGCTTAGAAAATGCCGAATTTTTACTTTATCCTCTCGGATGTACGGTACAAACCTTAATAGTTCTAAAAAATTATTTATAAGGTCCTCCATTGTCATCTATCAAATTCGTAACTCGTAGAACTCTTTTGTCTTTCTTTCATAGTAACTTTCCAAAATGGGTTGTTTCTTGAAATACTTCTTAAAGTCAGACCATTCCTACTATTTTTCCTTTAGGCCCTTGGCCAATTTCAGATCCTCCCACCAAATGTTGGCCTTCCCTTTCAGATTGTAGATGGCCATTTTGACCTTCATGTTGCTGGAATAGTTGTAGTTCTGGAAGTATTTTTTGATGTCCAACAACCATGCTTCAGCTTCCTCTCCCGTATTGGATTCTCCATCAAAGGTAGTTGGTTTATTCTTTTTAAATTCTCCTTCAAGGTGGTCTACTTGTTTTCTTTTTCTGTCATATTTAGTTTTTTCTTCAGCTGAAGGCGTTCCTTCCGATGAACTATATCTTTTTTCTGTTTCCGGCCCTGAGTTATTGGAAGCCCTTTTGCTTACTTCTTCCTCCTAGTTATCATCTTTTGGGATTTTCTTGGTCACTATACTACATAGTAAAACTTCATTTATCTCTTGCTGTTCCTGTTGTGTTTTTTTCAATTTTTCATTGTCCGCTTTGAAAATCTGTAATTCAACAATAAGGTTCCTCATTGTTTCTAACACTTCCATGGGTGAAATTTTGTCACTATTCTATCTTGGATCTCCAGGGGGTCCCTGTTGTGGGTTTTCTCGCATCCTGATTTCTGCATCGTCCTGAGCTGCCATAATTAACACAAAACATAAATAGCTTTTTGTTTGTAACCATAAGGTTTTTGTTAGTTTTACATAAGTCAAAATATATTTATATCTATACTAAGCAGCTATTGTGGCCCTATTCAGGTCCAGTGTTGTCACCTTTTTTCTCTGATACCATATGTAATGTACCTCAAAATTTACATGTAAAAAAAAAAATTCTTTATTTAATTATTCTTCTTATTGGGTACTTTGAATTGATACTGTGTCTTTAAAGTTTCAGTCATTCATCAACCATGATGTAAAACAGTCTTTTTCCATTACGTCTCTAATCGATTTTATCATATTGTCACCTCTTCCTATTCCAATATTGAGTTATATATGCGATCATAGGTACATAGCTAGGGATACCTTGTTTTTATTTGCAACATGGTAATACCCACCGTTTCGTTTCCAAAACCCACTTTATGTTAAGGGGTATAACTACTTAGAACCAACTAATCTATAAAAGCAATGGTCATAGATATGAAGCCTTATGATAAAAGACCTTGTATAAATATTATTACAGGGTCTATGAGAAGAAGTTAACACCATTCGACATACTTTAAAACAAACCATTTTGGGGTAAAATTCGAACATAAACTATACAAAAGAATAAGCACGAGAGGCTAAACCTTGGGTAGGATATGGTTAAAGTAAAGGTAGTTGGGATTCAACGTATAACCGGTGTAACTAGGTGATAAAAGAAATAAACCTACGTAGGCCATCCGGGTTCCTCGTCATTAATTCTCTGAGCAAACACAACAGGTTGGAACCCTCTCATCTTAAAGACCTGTCTGCAACATTTATGGCGCTCTGAGAAAGTCTAATAGTTACAGAGTTCGACCGACATGACCAATGAAATGTTAGCACTTACCATTTGTTCACTTGGCCAGGTACGATTCCCACTCATCCTCCATTAATCCATATGAAGGGTATCCCATATACTTCGTTCATTCCAGTCTTGGCTTGGTGAAGGAAAAATGGAATTCTCCAGACTAACTCTGTTTTAGTTTCCCGTCTTACCAACGTGGTCATGCTTCTGTGAAATCGGACCTTATTCCAGGTGCAAGAGCTATTGGCAGCAGACTCCTCGATAGACCACCCTGTATGAGGTAAGTTGACTTGGCTGTCTCATCGAGTAGTTTTCGGTAACTCCAGTTCACAGACAGATCCTTGGTAGCATTCTTGTTTTATATCGGTGTTAAAATAGCAAAATGGAAATTGAGGGTGCTCTAGCAGGGTTTAGGGTTCTCGCAGTTTATCCTCTCTCTATACTAGCTTTCCTATCGAGACCGAGCCATCTTTCTCTTATGGAAGGTATTATCCCGATGTCTGTTGAAAACGTGCATCCCAGATATTCTATTTATTTATTTTCTTAATTGAACTTTCGTATTTGGTATGGCTTCCTTCGTCGGTTAATTCCTAGTTGACAAAGTATATAACCGGCCTTTCCTGTGTGTAATAGACCTCTCGGTATAGTGTGGATATTAAAAATAATTTCTGCATTTAAACCTTAAATTCACTGGTATTATTATACCGATTGTAGGTGTCATCCAAAAGTCCAGAGGCGGTTTAATCCTTTCCGTTTATATTTAGACTGTTACAGTGGATTGATATTTACTATTGCTTTACGCTCATTATACTTATGTTATCCTTGTTTATGATTTTCTTTGGGTTAAAAGCTGGTATTCATCACTAATGATGGGCCCCTTTATTATGTGAGGGTACCCATCAGGGAGGCATGAGCTCCTCTTCCCTCCTCGGTCTGGGAGCACAAGTTTTGGCACAAATGGCGAAGGATATAAAATCCTCTATTACAGTTAAGTTCCTTTGTCATTTCGTTCTGTTCTTTTTAAATAGTTATGTTATTGTTTGTCAGATACTTTTTTAATCTTCCACCTTATTTCATGCAGGGTGTGATCACACCGTGGAAGGGAAACGCCCTCTTCACTCTTCCAAGGGGTACTCGGGTTCCAACTACAAAGGCCCTCTGTCTAAGTTAATATGAGTTACTAGCACCGATGCTCAAGGATACGTCCCATTCTTAATACTGTGAAGATATTTCATTTTTCCAGCTTTGTATTAGTTGTTTTTAAGGGTACACCCTAATTTGTATTAATGAATGGTACATTGAAAGTATGCCAAGCTTGCGGTTGGTTGGATTCATGATATCTAGACATTCATTTCCTTAAATGATTATGAACAATGTATAGGGTTTTTATTTTCTGTGAATATTATTGAAGTAATGGGATTCAGAACTGATGTTTCTGTGTTTAACATTCTCTTCTAAATTTTTCTGAAAGTTCGGTTTGTCAAAACAGAGTTGAATTCTTTTCTTGAATTGTTCTAGTTAATTTCCTAGAATTAATTACATAGTCGTCCCAATATGATTTAATCATGTATGGTAATGAATCTAGAGCTAGCACAAAAGTGTTGTGTTTAAGGGAGGTTCGTTCCCACTAGTACTGTGCGCTTGTATTCAAAAATTTCAAGTTTTTGTTGAAGTTCGGGCACTTATTTCTGTTATACAAACAAAATAGTAATGGTAGGAGTTTATCCTGAGCCTCGCTTTCCCCATTCGTGACTGGTTTCTCTCATGTATTTTTCTTTACTCATTCATATCATATACCCTAGCTTGTCGTGAATTACATATTGCATTGTAGCTACGCTATGCAATTTATATTTTGACTTTTGTTCCTATTTCAGCCATTAATCTAGCATTTGGTCGATCTCCCAACCAAAATTAAGTCATTTTGTTCCTGCACCGATACTACTAAACCATACCATAGTACCTATGCTCCAACGCTTCTGTATTGGGGTCTGTGGATTTTTCTCAATTATTTTCCTACGAGTATGTTTATACACATATATATATTACTCGACTCTGTTTATAGTCGGTTTTTCTTCAGCGTCACTGTATCATTTATAAAGATTAGCCATTATATAATATGTCTTTGTCATATTATACCTATAGAGGTCTACATGCATGTCGAATATAATCTCAGTGTCGCAGGGCATATTTACTTATAGTTTGAACTTGTATACTTATTAGTGAAGGTTCACTATATACTATAGTCATCTATAGGAAATATAATTTCTCCATAGGGAATGGTACGCTTGGCTACAAATACACTATGCAAGCAAATCAATTTCCTTTTGTTCAACAGATTTAATTAGGAAGGTAGATGTAGACTGTAATCATCGAACAACCTTTGTCTATGTTTTTGGATGCATGCTAACCTGAAGGATTTCACTATATCCATAACCAATTCACCCCATAGAGACAAAGATATTGAAATTCGGTACAGGAAATAACACACAACAAATATATGATCATTAAAACAGATACTAGGAACCACTTCACTACAAATTTAACATGTTCAGTACCATAGATATAAAATCATTCGAACAAGTAGGGGTTAGAGTAGCATATATGAACTAAACTCGCTGAAAATTAAAGGGAACAACCACGTTCCTCCCAACCATAGAACTGAGCAGCCAAGATCACTTGCACGGTTCACCCCCTAGCCTGACCATGAGTCCATGAGGGAAAACTTGGAAACCCCTCATCCACAATGTTTTTCGAACCGGTAGTCCCACTTTGGCTTACACCCATTCAGTGTTCATAACATCAAGGGAAAAGAAATCAATAGTTTTCCTTTCTAGCATACTGGGCAACATCCTTCCTCCTCACATATGCTTATTTATCAATTTGCCTAGGTCTTTTTCCCTCCTTTGGGAATTTTCGCACCATTCTAAATCCCTGATTTTCAGGGGCTTCCAGTGGCCAATTCACTGATTTTCCACTTGTAAAAATCATCCTAGAGGTATGTAACGACCTCCTCGTTACGACAACAACTCAGATAACAGGTGCAATTTTTTTTTTTTTTTTTTTTNGTGTTTAAGGTGTGTGCGCGCGTGTAAAGGTAACAGACACACTTAACTCTGTGTCGCCACCCGAAAATCATCAATATGCAACCACGATGTTCATCACAATGAAGACTGAAGGCACACAACGAGTAACCGCAAGAAATAAACGACCACAGACATAAGGCGCACAACGCAACCATTTAGCGAAATACTGGGTTATGCACAGTACACTCACAGAGGGAGAATCCATAGTAGTATATCTTACTATTTCTGCATAGGAAAGAAGGGAGTTTAATCTTAGTTCTCCGCTCCAAAGAGAGAGAAGGTCAGATAGGCTCCTGGCCGACTGCTTAGGCAGAAACTAGTGATGTCCGTCAGGTGTGTCGCAAGAGTGGAAGCCCTGCCTTTAAAGGGCCCGAGACTCTTGATACGGCATTGGATTCTTTACACGAAACACACACAGACATCTCCTAAGGCTACCTGGGGGTGTCTACCTCCCGCCCGACACAAGCAGACCAAGCGCCCAACATGCGTATCAACCAAGTACAACATTATTCAAATGAACAACAATCCTCATTTACTAACTCAATAATCCTTGTACTTATTCAAGGACACTACACCACATAAGTTTATCAATAACAACTAAAATTAAAATAATGTTTTCATGACATAAAGAATATGTTACATCATATCCCTTCAACCTTGCCAATTAACATCACCTTAAATTTATGTGTTATCCCGACACTAAAACTACGAACCATTTCCATAAAAGGGTAACACCCTTTCATTTTAAGTTATAAGAAGTTCGCAAAAATACATTTACATTGCAAGACAATTACCATAAATAAAGCTAGTAAGAAAATAAACACCCTTAATCCAACCTTAATAATAATTTCATAGAGTTGTTTACAACCTTCCCCTCAACCCAATCGTATTAATTCATTGTACTTACTTCAAGGACCTTACATTTTACATGTTGTTATTAAAAACAAATTTAATTAGCCCTACAATGAATAACCAAATGATTACTTTTCATACCCAAATAACATTGTAAGAGAATAACCATGATCTTGCTTTCATATGTTAGCAATACTAATGATATTACAAGATCATTGCCCTAATCATAATCATAACATCACTTTCCATAATACAATAACCTTTCTATTAAATAACAAGAATTTACTTTTCTATCACAATAACTTTTATATTATATTAATATTCAACTAATAACAACGGTTCTACCTTTACGTTACCATAACTTTTGTATTCTAATAATAATTCAATGGAACTAACAAGGACATCACATTGTGGTACCAGCTGATGCCTGATAGAAATGGCGAGAATATGTGACATAAATTGGTTTAAGGTTGATTCAAAATATTATAATATAACGACCATAACGTAATAAATTAACAAATGCCAGTTCTATTTAAATTAATGAATTCTCTGATAGATGCGCAACTTGAGAAGCCAGTGATTCGTGGTGCTTCTTGGGATTCATACCACTGTATTTAGGTTTGACCAATTCACAATTATGGAAAACCTTCGCATCCATTGAAAGACCGTCTGCAACTTCGTGAACATGCTCTTGTAGTTTCAAGGTTTGTCTCATATTTTAAATGCTCGAGAATCTTTCACCTCACAGAAACGAGGTTTGGTTTTAAATGCTCGAGAATCTTTCACCTCACAGAACAGAGGTTTGGTTTTAAATGCTCGAGAATATTTCACCTCACATAACTGGGGTTTGATTCTCTCCGGCCCTCCCATTTAAAGTGATATTGAAATTTCATGAACGTCCGAGAAAATGAGATAACTATTAAACAAAATGCAGAAATACATGTCTAGATTTTCTTTCATCACTGCTTCCTGTCAAAACGCCTTGATTAACATAATAGTAAAGCACTTAACCATTTTCACACTCAAAATGTTGAAAGAAGGTAATGACAAGAAAGATTGAAATTAATAGTAAGCACTTCACCATTTTCGCTCTCAAAAAGTTAAAAGAAATTAATTACAAAATGAAAATGATAAACATGAAAAGTAATTATAAGAAAGATAAGAATGATCAACACCAGTTCACCATTGTCAAGAGGTTAAAAACCAAGCTATAAACACCGCATTTTCTTAATGCAATATTTTGCATGCTGATAGCTACTATGTCTCTAAGGTCCATTCAATTATCAGAACTACCTAATTTCCACATTCTTTTAGATATGAGAGCTAATTATAAAAAATTCCACTACCATAACGAAATCAGAATATCCTTATCGTTGCTTTTATATTAATTACCAATATAATTAAAATAAACAGGTCCCTGCCTGTGCGTAAGGTAAAAACAGTATTCAGTCACCCGACAACGGGCCTCAAAAACACCATTGAGATTGTCAGTGGCAGTTTAAAAGGGTCTCTATGAATTAAAGGCAATCGTCAGAATAAAAAAAAAAACAAAGACGAGGAAGCAATACTATCATTTAATGACCACGTTGTAAACCACTGATTCCTGGCAACCACCCACCATTATGTTAAAGACAAGACGCAGGCCACAGGCTCTTGGTAAGCACAAAAATCATCACGCTGTCCAACACAATCCTTGCTGTCAGGGTGGTTCAAGTCACGTCTACCGCTGGAGTGGCTGAGAGAGGACTCGACCTCCAGAGCGCTGGGTAAAGAGCCGCAAAGGAAATAAAGAAAACAGTTCCAAAAAGTCAAATTGGATGTGCTGTGACAAAAGTTTTAAAAAAACTAATTCACAAACCTTGAACGATGGATTTACAGTGACATTTGGCCAGCAATATAGAAGCCCAGTAAACACACAGAAAGTGAAGAACCCAGTAGGGATTTATATGCATAACCTATTACCACTGTTATGAAACAACGCTATCTTATCAAATATATCTCTGCGGATTCGACCAAACTTCATAACTGTTCATGAATTAATTATTCTTGCATGTACAAGACCAGAGACAACCTAACAGGCCTTGACCTCGTGGTTACGGCTGGCTCGAAACCTCTGTCGTGACATGATGCCATCGTATTCGCCAAATCCGTCAAGGCTGTAAACCAACAGACTCATATGACGTCCGATGGACATCATGTGTAGCAGCTCTGAAACGTTTATGGATTTCAAAAAGAGACAAGAAAACACTGCGACAGTAATTCCAAAGAGCGCAACGCTGGCTACTGTGACAACCAGAAAGGCAGGTGATAAAACAATTCGCTCAACAGTTCTATAAGACAAATCATAGCTCACTTGGTTTAATGCGGGCGTGCAGGAGGCAAGGATAAAACATACATACCAGTCGCACAATTCAAAGGAACAAAATGCATCAAGGATCGAAGCACCAAAAGGGGGCAACGCTAAAAGGTTCCGGGACTGTCATTGGAAAACAAACAGTAGGAGCCTCAATGGTGAGGGCCAGAAGGATTCCTAATGTATGGGAAATGACTTGGATCGTCTAAATGAAGGAGAGCCCAAAACCGATAGTGTTATGTCCTTTCTCAGGTTAAGTTGCGAGGCTTTGCCTGATCCTCTCAAGCCTTGTTTTCTCTATTGTTATGCCTTTCCTCCGAATACTGAAATAAAAGAGGAATACCTAGCCTATACTTGGATTGCGGAAGGATTCGTTTCTAGTTCTAGCAAAGAAGTGAGAGACGCAACATATGAGGTAGCACGCTCTTATAGATACCAACTTCTGGGTCGATGCATGATGTAAGGTTCTCTTTTTGGTAGGGATGGGCGAGTAATATACTATAAATGCATGATCTATTGCAAGAATTAACTCTCATGGAATCTCGTAGGGAACTAAGGGTTTGTTAAAGTCAGGACAAGAATTGAAAGAACTACCCGTGAATGAGTGCCATGACATACGCATAATTTCACTAGCTAAAAAATATATATCAACAATCAAGATGCCATGCCCGGTACAGGTCTCCGTTCTATGTTGCTATGCAATAACATCGAACTTACATCAACTTTTGAAAGATTTTTGATAATCTGAAAGATCGCTCTGTTTTAAATTTAAGTCCGACTTCCATCAAGTCATTTCCCCGTAGTTCCCTTTTTTTTTTTTTTGGAACTCACTCAAACCTCCAACCATAAACCATTTCAATCTAGTTCAGTTACAGTTTATTCCTCAAAGTAAAAATAAAAACAACCGATCAATCCATTTCAGTTATAGTTTAATCCTTAAATAAATAACCAACCATTCAATCCATTTACAAGCAAGGTGTTGCTTCCAGCTTAAATCTTAATGCATTTTACTCTACTAATTAAAAGTCATACCTTGGCCTTATCGCTTGCTTCGGGGTCTTCCGCGTGCTCCGTGCCGCTCCTGCCTCGTGCCGCTCCCGCTTGTTGATCGTGGAGACTACACCGATACCTCCCAGCCAAACACTAGGGGTACTCTGCTTCCCCCTCAGCCCCCCGAGCCGCAAAGGGGCCACACACAATCCATACAATAACTTGGCTTCCCAGCTTGCCTCCAAGGCTGAGCTACCACTCAAGTCAGCTGAGAAAAATCCCCAATTCCTACAAGCAATCAGTCGAGTTCTCCAGTTTGGCAGCATAACCATACCTAATAGCTGAATCCCTTCTTTTTCCCCATCCCCTTTCTTTTATCCCTTTTTTTTTTGACCTAATCACCTCTTGTTTTAGGTTTTTGATCAAAACCCTAAATCATATTTCTTTTAGATTTCCCCCCCTTTTATTTTTTTTTTCTTTTATTATGTTTTTTTTGAAAACTCAAAAAGGGGAAATGCGTTAAGCATCTTTTCATTATATATATATTTTTTAAAATTCATAAATATATATATATATATACATTTTTCTTTTAACTCCCATTAGTTACTAATTAAATTCTTCTTTTCAAATTACAACCACCTATTTGAATTAATTTCTAAATCTCTTTATTTTACCCTNTCATAAATACATATATATATATACATTTTTCTTTTAACTCCCATTAGTTACTAATTAAATTCTTCTTTTCAAATTACAACCACCTATTTGAATTAATTTCTAAATCTCTTTATTTTACCCTACACACTTTATGAAGATTCAAATCATAGCTTAAGTGGGTTTTCTTTTTGTTTAATTTTATTATTAGCACATGTATTGTTAGGGCTAGCTAGTAGGAAAGTGAAATTTTAATGTTATTTGAATGGAAAAGCTATTGTGAGGTAGACTATAATGGCATAGTTATTAGGAGATAGGTAAGTTTTGATTATTATGTTAGGGCGAAGTAGTACCTTCACTAAAAGATAAGTTATCAAGCTTATTACTAGGAATGAGGAATGGCCTTGGGTATGCAATTAAGGAGGGAATTACTTTATGAATTCAATTAACGGAGGAATTGTTTTATGTATTTAATTAAGGAAGGAAACTCCTTGGTTTAGGTGGAGGTTGCAAATCATAGGGGGAATGAATATTTAATGTATAGTCTTTAATTATGTGTTTTTTTTTGACAAAGGGTTCAAATTCTGAACTGACGACGCCTGGTTAGGGGAAATGTTTAAGGATTTATTCAGGTGTTGATGAATTAGGGATAATTAGGCTGACTCCTTCATCCACATTATGGCGATGTGCCCTTCAGGATGCACCACGTGCTCCAAGGGTGCCACTCGCCTCTTGACTTTATTTTGTACGACGTGCCCTTCAGGATGCACCACGTGCTCCAAGGGTGCCACTCGCCAACTGGACTGATTGGTAGACATCTATAACCCCTGGAGTCAACACTCCGCCAGGTGAAATTATGTGTTTTTTTTTGACAAAGGGTTCAAATTAACCGACGACGCCCGTTAGGGGAAATGTTTAAGGATTTATTCAGTGTTGATGAATTAGATATTTAGGCTGATTCCTTCATCCACATTATGGCGATGTTCCCTTCTCGTGATGCACCACGCTCCAAGGGTGCCACTTTGACTTATTTTTGCACGACGTGTTCTTCAGATGCACCACGCAATTCCGGGTGCCACTGGCCAACTGGACTGATTGGTAGACATCTATAACCTCTGAAGTCAACACTGTGTGAACTTGTGGGAGACTAAGGGTTCTAAGGAATAAGGCTCATTTCATTATACTTAGAATCATCATGGAAATAATCGTCAGAATCGCCTCATGGCATCGTGAATCCTCTCGAACAAGGTAATCGTTAAACTACAAGCCAAAGCGCTGAGTGTTAGTAGGCGCGGGTGTGGTTGTTGTCCACCCTCTCCCTCAACCTCTCAAATCGTGTGTGGCCCCTTTACTCCATATGTGAGTCCGGGTGGCAAGCTATCGTCAGCCCGCAACATCAACAATCACGCCGAAATACAAATATCAAATCATCAAATCGAAACATCAAAGTACTAAATCAACCTAAAGCACACTTCCCGACTCAACCGGAACTATATTTTACCGATGCCTCTGCATCCTCTAGTTCAAAAACCTCGCACACTCAATAAAACTAAGTCAATAGCACCTCGCCTACATCAAATAGAAACACATCATGTCGTATATCAATCACATCATAATCAAGCATAAATGGTCTAACATCATAAAGTCCATATCACTTGCAAGCGCGTCCTCAAATAATAAGTTTGTTCATTGCGCCAGAGCTGGATGTTACACACCGTTGGTCCAAACTTCACCCAAGTTCTCAAGACAATGCCAAAATAAAAAGTACCACAAAGATCATAATGTACCATAAGATCATAAGTCTATCTATCAAACAAAATGGAAACCGCTGACGCATATCATAAGCCTCCTCCTAGGTAGCCGAGTGTGAACTATAACCGGGTCCCACTAGATCTTGATCTGATCTTACCATTCGACGCCATAATCGGGTTTAACGCGATGATATAATATGCACGCATGCCCATGAGCACCCTTGTCCGGACACCTACAAGGAACTCAAAATAATTCACGTGGTGTAGGATCACTAATATAATGTCCAAACAGATACATGAAAAACATCGCATACACCTCAAAGAATCGCAAGGTTGCCGATAGGCCACGGTCCTTTCCATTACCCTCGAAGGTCCCATCAACCCAGGGAGAGATTTTAGCATCCTTTTCAAACTTGATCGAACTCATGCGGTTTAACCCAATAAGACTCGACAATCTTTGTAACTACGGTCTACTCAAGGCGCATCGACATAACTCTTCCTTCGATCCTACGCTACTTTTATCCTTTGTATTATGGTTTGTATTTGCTCTTCCATTGATCGCCGTCCCACCGTGACTCCTATCCTCAAGCCGCATCCCAACTCATACCAACATGGTCTCCCCTAAAGGAACTCAAAAGGTGCCATCTTTAATGGTGCTCGTAACCGTTGTTGTGTTTAACCTCACTAGAGGCAAGAACTCCTCCCAACTCTTTGTTGGTCCATCACGCATACGCGCTAACATGTCTTCCTTAAGGTTTGGTTCATTTGTCTCCGTTCTGCTCGTCACCGGTGATACACAATACTAAAATTGCTGGGTTCAAGGCCTCTTGGAACCTCATTCAAAATCGTCTTTGTAAACACCGATCCTCGATCGATATAATCTTTTAGGCACTTATGCGCCAATAATCTCAATCGGGAGAAAACTCTCGCTATAGTCGTTCCCCGATATCGTCAGACGCACCTTAATAAAGTGAGCACTCTTCGTGAGTGTCTACTACTACAAAATGAAGTCGTCTCCTTGCCGCCGCTGGCAATCCAACAATGAAATCCATCGAATAACTTCCCATTTCGACCGAATGGCATGTGGTTGGAAGTAAACTCGTTGGGGTGTCTATGTTCAAATTTCTTTACCTATCGACACTCTAGACATCTAGCCACAAGTTGACTATGCCTGACTTCATTCCTCCAAAAGAATAATGGTTTAAGGTCCGCCCTCCGTAACTCCCTGCAGCCATGTAAACCGCCTTTCTATGATCCTCGCCAAGATCAAGATCCTCAATTCGTCGTTCGACGGTACGTAGATTCAATTTCTAAACCTCAATAAACCATTGCTATCCAATGAATATCCCTCATATCGTACCATCATCTGTTTTGTCCGATAAAATCCTCGACTTCTTTGTACCCAACATCGTCACATCGCTAGGTGAGAATATTCTCAATGTAGATTCGGCTCCAAGAGGTAACACCGGGGTAATATGGTCTCCGACCAAAGCATCAACTACTCTAGTTCACTGCCCCTTTATGTAAGTAATCTCAAATTCATACTCGCTAAGCACTTCCGAACAACGCCGTTGTCGCATGGCTCAGCCAGTTTTGCATAAAAACGTGTTGTAGTCCACAATGATCAATCTTTAATTCAAATTCTTTGGTTCAACAAGGTAGTGTCTCCAAACCTTCAAGGCATAAACGCATGGCTAATAACCTAAGTTGTGTGTCGCTGTAGTTCTCTTTACGCCTTCCCTCGAAATGTGTAATGATTCAATTCGCCCCGCCTTATCAAGAATCCGCCCAAACCTCGATGCCGCTGCACACCAAGAAGTATGCGCCCCATGCCGTGGACCTTTAGTATTAAGCGGTTGTCAACAACTTTAGTTACCGCGCATTTCCTCGGTCCAACAAACTTTGTTTTTCCGCATTCGCGGATCAGATTTGCTATCTTCGAAACCTCACAACCGTCCATAGTATCCTACTAATCCCATAAATCTACGCACTGGACATATTCGGTCATGCACCGGACATTCCATAATAGCCTCAACCTTTAATGGATCAACCATGATCCATTCTGGCCGGAGATGATATGCCCCAAGTAGTGAATCCGCATTGATAAAAGAGAATTTGGACAACTTCCCAACAATTTGTGTTCTTGTAAACATTTTAGTACCAAGCGCAATTGCTTGTCATGCTCCTCTGTCACCGAGAGTAGATCAAAATATCGCCACTGAATAATTTGGGAAGAACTTATTCCAATCGCCTAACACCCTGCTCATCAAACTCATGAATACACCGGGTACTCATTAACTAAAAGGAAAAAAACAAGAATACTTGATGTTTGAATCTTGTCTTAAAGGCGGGGTCTTAGGGATTTCATCCTCCTTGATCCACAAATGGAGATACCCTGATCGCAACGATCTTGGAGAATGTCGCACCCTTAATTTGATCGAATATATCATCAATTCTAGGTAAGGGATATCGATTCTTGATCGTATCCTTGTTCGGGGCTTGATGGTAGTCAATGCAGGGTCTCCATGACCCTTCCTTCTTTATTATGAAAATAATTGGTGCACCCTCACGGTGACACACCACCAGGGACGACAACTCTGCAGTCCAACAACTCTTTCGCCATTTTCAAATCTTCGTAACTCCCGGTCACATCCGAGCATGCTTCCTTGGCATTCGCTCGTTCCCGCTTCATGTCTATGGTAAAATTCAGCTCCCTTTCCTCGGGCGGCATCCTGTGAAACCTCCCGAAATACGTCCAGAACTCCTTTCCACCACCGTATGTTCTCGACTCGCTACTTCCTCTTCGCTTTAGCGTGGAGGGATCGTGATAAAGTTTGCACCTCTTTATGCGATACTCTTCCAGAATCAGAAGGGAAGAGATAAATCTCAGTGAAACCCCCTCGTTCCTTCCTACAATCATATATTGCCTCTGCCCTTCACCAACCAAGCTCAATCGCTTTCATCTTACAGCTTGAGTATTGCCTCATGCATTTCCAACCAATCCATACCGATTGCTGACATCATAAGACCCTAAGATCGCGACATACAGGTTGACCGCGGACAACTCTCCTGTGCTGCGGCAGCCCCAACCTTCCTCCAACCTTCTCGCTTTGGCTTCGCCATCTCTATGAAGCAACTCGTCCTCGAATCCACTTCCTTCGACGACATCGCGTAAGGTTTGAGGCCTCAAAACATTTAAAACTCTTTTGCATTACTGTAAGTTACCGTTAAGACCCAACACCTAACCGTTGTTCCAGTTTCAAAGTTAAGGTTCGTGAGCTTACCGTAGCAGCAATTCATAAAACGTGCAGGCTCGTGACTGAGTATCGTGACTACCTTCCTCGTCGTATATGCTGTCCCGTATTGAGTCGACGCCACGAATTCTCTCGAAGGTAAATTTCTGAACCGTTCCTCGAATATTTCCTATGACACATCTTCAACGGCTATGTTCCACGGGCGACAGAGCTGTCACACCATAGAAGAGTGCTCCCCTTTAGCTCAATACCGACATATGGACCTTCATGTTGGAGGTATAATTGCGAAGTGTGAAGCACATTTCCATATTATCAAACCATGCCTCGGCGGCTATGTTGTCTGGGGAACCAAAGAACTCGTGAAATTTTACCTTCTCTCACGCTGAATGATACCCGTAACGCTCTGCAGGCAATGGAACTCCGCACGTGCCGACGCCGGCTCGCTCTCGTCTACACCGCCTTTATCGAGCCTCTACATACCGGAAGCAATACCTCATCATCCCAACTACATCACCATCCGCTATCTACTCATGTCCGAGAACCTGCTCGTCTTCCTGGGGGTTAGACCCCTCGAGAGTGGATGCTATTGGAGACACAGTGCCTACTCCCCTAGCACCCCGTTGTTTGCTTCCGCGGCGTCCTCTAACCGTGGTTACCTGTACACACACAATTCAACTCGATTAACAATAGTATAATAAAACCAACTCATGTCAACTAAAAGATGGGGCGAACTTAAACAAGGGTCAAACCGAATTGATACCATATATGTAACGCACCTCGCTACGAACAACTCGTATAATGTGCAATTTTTTATTTTATTTTGTGTTTATGCTGCAAAAGGTATTAGATACCACTCTGCACAACGACAATCAACGCGATGTTCAACATGTTCATCAGCAATGAAGATCAGCGCACACAACGAAAATCGCAAGCAATAAATCCACTCATTGCATATAAGGCGACAACGAAACCACGGTGAATGACATACCGGTTAAGGTACGCATTAACGCAGTAGGTGGAGAATCCATAGTAGTAGATCTTAATGGCTTCTGCGTATAGATGCTTAATTCAGTCAGTCAAGAGAGAATGATAGGTTCTCAACATCGCCAGTAAACTAGTGATCTCCTCATGTGTGTCGCAAGAGTGGAAGCCCTTCCTTTAAAGGGCTCGAGACTCTTGATATGGCACATGATTATTTACACAAGAATAATCACACACATAGTCTTATATACTAGGCTACAATGATGTGTCTACATCCCACCCAATACAAGCAGACCGAACACATAGAAGGTGTATCTACCAAGTACAACATTATTCAAATGAACAACAATCCTCATTTACTAACTCAATAACTCTTGTGCTTATTCAAGGACACTACACCACATAAGTTTATCAATAACAACTAAAATTAAAATAATGTTTTCATGACATAAAGAATATGTTACATCATATCCCTTCAACCTTGCCAATTAACATCACCTTAAATTTATGTGTTATCCCGACACTAAAACTACGAACCATTTCCATAAAAGGGTAACACCCTTTCATTTTAAGTTATAAGAAGTTCGCAAAAATACATTTACATTGCAAGACAATTACCATAAATAAAGCTAGTAAGAAAATAAACACCCTTAATCCAACCTTAATAATAATTTCATAGAGTTGTTTACAACCTTCCCCTCAACCCAATCGTATTAATTCATTGTACTTACTTCAAGGACCTTACATTTTACATGTTGTTATTAAAAACAAATTTAATTAGCCCTACAATGAATAACCAAATGATTACTTTTCATACCCAAATAACATTGTAAGAGAATAACCATGATCTTGCTTTCATATGTTAGCAATACTAATGATATTACAAGATCATTGCCCTAATCATAATCATAACATCACTTTCCATAATACAATAACCTTTCTATTAAATAACAAGAATTTACTTTTCTATCACAATAACTTTTATATTATATTAATATTCAACTAATAACAACGGTTCTACCTTTACGTTACCATAACTTTTGTATTCTAATAATAATTCAATGGAACTAACAAGGACATCACATTGTGGTACCAGCTGATGCCTGATAGAAATGGCGAGAATATGTGACATAAATTGGTTTAAGGTTGATTCAAAATATTATAATATAACGACCATAACGTAATAAATTAACAAATGCGAGTTCTATTTAAATTGATGAATTCTCTGATAGATGCGCAACTCAAGAAGCCAATGATTCGTGGTGCTTCTTGGGATTCATACCACTGTCTTCAGGTTTGACCAATCCACAAATATGGAAAACCTTCGCATCCATTGAAAGACCGTCTGCAACTTCGTGAACATGCTCTTGTAGTTTCAAGGTTTGTCTCATATTTTAAATGCTCGAGAATATTTCACCTCACAGAACCGAGGTTTGGTTTTAAATGCTCGAGAATCTTTCGCCTCACATAACCGAGGTTTGGTTTTAAATGCTCGAGAATCTTTCATCGCACATAACTAGGGTTTGATTCTCTCCGGCCCTCCCATTTAAAGTGATATTGAAATTTCATGAACGTCCGAGAAAATGAGATAACTATTAAACAGAAAGCAGAAATACATGTCTAGATTTTATTTCATCACTGCTTCCTGTCAAAACGCCTTGATTGAAATAATAGTAAAGCACTTAACCATTTTCACACTCAAAATGTTGAAAGAAGGTAATGACAAGAAAGATTGAAATTAATAGTAAGCACTTCACCATTTTCGCTCTCAAAAAGTTAAGAGAAAGTAATTACAAAATGAAAATGATAAACATGAAAAGTAATTATAAGAAAGATAAGAATGATGATTACCAGTTCACCATTGTCAGGAGGTTAAAAACCGAGCTATAAACACCGCATTTTCTTAATGCAATATTTTGCATGCTGATAACTACTATGTCTCTAAGGTCCATTCAATTATCAGAACTACCTAATTTACACATTCTTTCAGGTATGAGAGCTAATTATAACAAATTCCACTACCATAACGAGATCAGAATATCCTTATCGTTGCTTTTATATTAATTACCAATATAATTAAAATAAACAGGTCCTTGCCCGTGCGTAAGGTAAAAACAATATTCAATCACCCGACAATGGGCCTCAAAAACACCGTTGAGATTGTCAGTGGCAGTTTAAAAGGGCCGCTATGAATTAAAGGCAATCGTCAGAATAAAAAAAAAAACAAAGATGAGGAAGCAATACTATCATTTAATGACCACACTGTAAACCACCGATTCCTGGCAACCAACCACCATTATGTTAAAGACAAGATGGAGGCCACAGGCTCTTGGTAAGCACAAAAATCATCACGTTGTCCAACATAATCCTTGCTGTCAGGGTGGTTCGAGTCACGTCTACCGCTGGACTGGATGAGAGAGGACTCGACCTCCAGGGCGCTGGGTAAAGAGCCGCAAATGAAATAAAGAAAACAGTTCCAAAAAGTCAAATTGGATGTGCTGTGACAAAAGTTGTAAAAAAACTAATTCACAAACCTTGAATGATGGATTTACAGTGACATTTGGCCAGCAATATAGTAGCCGAGTAAACACATGGAAAGTGAAGAACCTAGTAGGGATTTATATGCATAACCTATTACCACTGTTATTAAACAGCGCTATCTTATCAAATATATCTCTACGGATTCGACCAAACTTCATAACTGTTCATGAATTAATTATTCTTGCATGTACAAGACCAGAGACAACCTAACAGACCTTGACCTCATGGTTCCAGCTGGCTCGAAACCTTCGTCATGACATGATGCCATCGTATTCGCCAAAGCCGTCAAGGCTGTAAACCAACAGACTCATATGACGTCTGATGGACATCATGTGCAGCAGCTCTGAAACGTTTATGGATTTCAAAAAGAGACAAGCAAACACTGCGACAATAATTCCAAATAACGCAACGCTGGCTACTGCGACAACCAGAAAAGCAGGTGATAAAACAATTCACTCAATAATTCGGAAAGAAAAATCATAGCTCACTTGGTTCAATGTGGGCATGCAGGAGGCAAGGATAAAACATACATACCAGTCTCACAATTCAAAGGAACAAAATGCATCAAGGATCGAGGCACCAGAAGGGGGCAGCGCTAAAAGGTTCGGGACTCTCATTGGAAAACAAATAGTAAGAGCCTCAATGGCGAGTGCCAGAAGGATTCCTAATGTATGGGAAATAACTTGCATCATCTAAATGAAGGAGAGCCCAAAACCGATAGTGTTATGTCCTTTCTCAGGTTAAGTTGCGAGGCTTTGCCTGATCCTCTAAAGCCTTGTTTTCTCTATTGTTCTGCCTTTCCTTCGAATACTGAAATAAAAGCGGAATACCTAGCCTATACTTGGATTACAGAAGGATTCGTTTCTAGTTCCAGCCAAGAAGCGCGAGACGCAAGATATGAGGTAGCACGCTCTTATAGATACCAACTTCTGGGTCGATGCATGATGGAAGGTTCACTTTTTGGTAGGGATGGGCGAGTAATATACTGTAAATGCATGATCTATTGCAAGAATTAACTCTCGTGGAATATCGCAGGGAACTAAGGGTTCGTTAAATCCAGGACAAGAACTAAAAGAACTACCCATGAATGAGTGCCACGGCATACACAAAATTTCATTAGCTAAAAACTATATATCAACAATCAAGATGCCATGCCCGATACAGGTCTCCGTTCTATGTTGCTATGCAATAACATCGAACTTACATCAACTTTTGAAAGCTTTTTGATAATCTGAAAGATCGCTCTGTGTTAAATTTAAGTCCGACTTCCATCAAGTCATTTCCCCGTAGTTCCCTTTGTTTTGTTTTTTTTGGAACTCACTCAAACCTCTAGCCATAAACCATTTCAATCTAGTTCAGTTACAGTTTATTCTTCAAAGTAAAAATAAAAACAACCGATCAATCCATTTCAGTTACAGTTTAATCCTTAAATAAATAACCAACCATTCAATCCATTTAAAAGCGAGGTGTTTCTTCCAGATTAAATCTTAATGCATTTTACTCTACTAATTAAAAGTCATACCTTGGACTTATCGCTTGCTCCAGGGTCGTCCGCGCACTCCGTGCCACTCCTACCTGATGCCACTCCCGCTTGCCGACCGTGGACACTACACCGGTACCTCCCAGCCAAACGCTAGGGGTAATCTGCTTCCCCCTCAGCCCCCCGAGCCGCAAAGGGGCCACACACAATCCATACAATAACCTAGCTTCCCAGCTCGCCTCCAAGGCTGAGCTACCACTCAAGTCAGCTGAGAAAAATCCCCAACTCCTACAAGCAATCCGTCCAGTTCTCCAGTTTGGCAGCATAACCATACCTAATAGCTGAATCCCTTCTTTTTTCCCATCCCCTTTCTTTTATCCCTTTTTTTTTTGCCTAA
>SNQJ01S0039207.1:27121-57766 GCA_010110895.2 Picea sitchensis
GAGCGACTCTCACAGTCTGCCCTCACAACATCGTGGATCCTCTCGAACTAGGTAATCGTTAACCTACAGCTCGGGCCACGGCGGGAGTGCTAGTAGGCGGTGGCAGGGCTGTTTTCCACCCCTCTCCCTCAACCTCTCTACAAATCGTGTGTGGCCCCTTTACTCCATATGTGAGACTGGTCGACAAGCTATCATCAGCCTACATCATCAACAATCATGTCAGAAATGTCAACATCAAATCATCAAATCAATGAAACATCACAGTAATTAAATCAACCCAAAAGCACACTCCCTGACTCAGTCCGGAGTCCAATGGGGTTTTACCGATGCCTCTGCATCCTCAAGGTCAAAAACCCTGCACACTCAATAAAACTGAGTCAATAGAACCTGTCTACATCAAATAGTAACACATCATGTCGTCTATCAATCGCATCATAATCAAGCATAAATGATCTAACATCATAAAAGTCCAGATCACTTGCGAGAAAGTGTCCTCAAATAATAAGTTTTCTCAGTGCGCCAGAGCGGGATGTTAGAAGGTAGTTCCAACATGTTCCCCTGTCATGGATTCGTGGTCAGCGAAATTTAACATGGTTGTCCCCTTTGTCCCCTGCAATCAATATAAAATATTATGTTTTTCATACAAGTGTCATAGTCCAATATGTAGCTGGGACAAATCAAATCTCTGCCCAACAGTCAAAATCATTTATTACAATTATAAAATTTGAAATTCGAAATTGCCATAAATGGCAAAAAATTTCAAATTTCGAATTTACTAAAAACGGAAATAACATTCCAGCAATTTAAATTCTAAAAATATTTTTATTTTGTTTATTTTTGGGGGGATGTCACATGAAATCCCACAATAAAAGATTTGGAGGAAAACTTGAATAAAAATATAATAATTTAGGAGTAAGGAGAAGCAATAGAAAAACATGATGATGTTGAGACCATTAATAAAGCACCACCATCACGAAGAAGACAAGAAAATATAGAATTTTGGAGCCAAGTCGAGAATATAGAGTGTTGAACCTTACAAAATCCCAGACCACCTCTTCACCAAACCGTTCCAACTCGGTCAACCTCAAAAGATCACCTATGAACCATACTCAGTCCAATTTGGCTACCATCCATCTTTGATGATGTCCAGAATATTACCAAAGCACCACCATCATCAAGAATACAAGAAAATACAAAATTTTGGAACCGATTCCAAAATCTAGAGTGTTGAACCTTACAAAATCCCAGACCACCTCCAACTCGCTCAACCTCAACAGAGAAGATCACCTATGAACCAGACTCAGTCCAATTTGGATACCATCCATATTTGGTATGCTCCTTCAATTGAAATGCCCTTAACATATATTGTTGTTTAATTAAAGGCAGATGAACCCTATGTTCCAGTGTGGGGGCAATGAAACCTCCACAAGCTTGATCTATACGTTTCATATCTACTCTGCATTTTAATTGTATGAAAGAATGCCATCCATTTCGATTAAGGAATGTGATTAGAGGAATTAATATAATTTTTTTACCATTTTAAGGGTGCCAGTTTATCCCATCGATCTGTTGAATTTATATGCTCCCTTTTTATGTGGTAAAAGGATATTTCTCTAAACATAGAGGCTAGGAATCAAATTCTAGTAATGATATCCATTATAATGTTGCTTCCAAAATCACTGTGATTTACCATATATTTTATTATCAATATCAAATAACTCATTATCGTTATGTCATTGAGTCCAACTTCTTTCACAATTTTCAAACCCATTTATAATGAGTAGGCCTTCGTAAGGTTGTTGGAGATATTTGAATTTGGTTCCTCTGAGAAAGAAAAGATTCTCCTTGCACCTACTTGTAATTAACCTCATTATCACACAACAAAAGAAAAAATTTGTTTTATTCGCTATTCTCTTTTTATAACAAAATGTATACACTTATTATAGGATTGGTTCAAAATCTGTTCGTAAAAAGGATTTATTAAAGGGGAAAGTTCCTAAGTTCTACCTACCATAAGAGTTCCCTCTCATTTTCAAATTCTTTTACCCCTTGATATAATGGATCATATAAAAAACAAGGTCTCACAACTCCTACTATGATTTTCCTCAAATAAAGAACATAAGACTCCTACCATTTGCGTGTATGTATCTTTGATTAAAATTGAAACTAGGAGACTTTATTTAGTTTACCCACCATGTGATTCACCAAGACGGGTTTTATTACTATGTTGTGATCAAATTTATTTCTCTTAGGACCAGAGTTAGTTTCTGAATTACTTACTTACCTCCATATGTCAAATGGATATCTCATCACTAGGATCAGACTATTGATTCGTGTTAAACCCGAGGAAAAACAAGGGGTTTTACTCTTAACATAATACTTATTAAGTGGGTGGGATGATTCTCTGTCTACAAATTAAAACTCCATAAATTTCATTAAAGATGGCCTGCGAGTTCCAGTTGAAACTACTAGACTCTTTACCCCATATGGTATACTGTCTCTAACACTGTCACATGGCCACCTACCCTCCGTTCCCTCCTCATTTACTCTAAGGTTGACAAGATATCGATTAGGGTTGAAGTGGTTTTCACAATTGTCATTGTTGAGTTCTGCGAGGTGGTCCTGTGAACCAACCTAGGAGGCGCAAAGTATTACCGTGGTCCTTGCCCCTGGTAAGTATTTGACTCAAACACATTACTTGAAAGTTGTTTAAAAGAGATAATGCACCCGACTTCTTCTGTAATGTTTTCGAAGTTACCCTACACTCTGGAGGGAAAATTTCCTTCAAATTGTTCTCCGGTTTATTTTCTTCATTTGCTAGCTTTGAAGGAGGTATACTTAGTTGTTTTCTATTCATTTTCAGAAGAAAGGGTTTATAACCTCCCAATTTATTGTCTACAATATATATCTTTGTTTTCTCGTTTTAGGAAGGGTGTACCCGTTCATTTTCCTGTCTAGGTTTTGGGGAAAGGTTTTCGTAGCTCCCTCGATTTTGCCCCATGTCAAATCCTTTGATCGTTGTTGAGGCTTAAGGCCTCTGTAGGGATTTAAATGGATTTAGTCATGTTATACTTTCACAATGCTTCCAATGTTATTTACAGTAGGTAATACACTCATCGTGCCCTGTCCGATTTGGTTAAATAGTTGGGATAAATCTTTGTAATGTTTGAAATGCATAAGATTACTGTTACTGTCTGTTTCTATCCTTTCCCTGTTATAGAATCGTTACTTGATGTTTATGCACTTCCTCCTTGTAAGATTTCTTCGTTTCAGGGCTTATATAATACACTAATGATGGGCCCTGTTTTGATATGAGGGTACCCATCAGCAAATTAACACGTTATCCACCCACATCCAGGAGTCTATCCAGTTGGGAAAAGCGACAAGTAAACTAGAGAGTTATGCCAGCCTATCGAACAAAAGTTAAGTAAGTTTACATATTATTTCCTTACTCACTATTAGCAATTTATGTTAGTATTTCATTATTTTCATCTGTGTTTACTGATAATTTAAATGTTACTTCTTCACGATTCTTGTCCACTTATGGATATTGGATGTTCAGTACCCACTTCCGGCGCAAAAGGTATTTGATCTCCGTGTATTCCTTCCAGAATTACCACAGTGCCTGGGCATCGTCTCTTCCTCGATTTTTTTTCGAGATGTTGATATAGTTTTATTCTATGCCTTCAATGGTTGGGATGAGGAGGTCCTCCAGTTGCTTCTTGATCTGACCTCTATGTGTAACTGTCATTATATAGGACTTTGTTTTCAATCGAATAATGTACTGCATTGGATATTTTTATTACAATCATTTCCCTATCTAGTCTCATTCCAACTTGTAAATCGATTTATCATTACTATTGATTTGAATGTATTCGGTTACAGATGTTTACATAGTTCGTAATTCCGTTCGGTATGGTGAAAAAGGAACCTGAAGGATTTGGGGTTTTAACTTGTAAAATGATTCTATTACACCGAAGCTTCATATTATAATTAAATTTAAATCGTAAGTCTCCTCATATGATTTGTCTTGTTTTTCCTTTGGGATTACTACTGTACAATATGACTCTGTGTTTTTCCTTTCCGGAGTTTTGTAAAATATTTCCTCCTTACTCTCGACTCACGGCTCCACATAAAAGTTAGACAGTCTCGTGGACTACCATTTCCCTTATGAACTTGTTAGTATTAATCTATCATAATTCCTAGATTGGATTATATTCCTTTACTGTTACAGTTTGTGGAAAAAGTTCCCGATAAAGCTTGGCAGGATTAGAATTGTTTAACATTTATTTTCAGCACAACTAAACATAGTTGACTAGATCTGGTAACTTCTGATTCAACATTAATACCCTGCTAATCTATATATATATCTATATATCTATCTATGCATATATTTACTACAATTTTTAGTGTAATAGAGTCTTGAACCTTTCAGAATTATTTCATACGTCTATGCATATATATATGTATCTTATTCCCTCATTGTGTTTTAACCAGTTTACTTCAGATTAAAAGTATCACTTGCTTAGAACCCCTATTGCATATTGTGTATCTATTGGTAGTTTTAATTGTGTATGTTCTAAATGCAAGTAAATATTAATTCTTGTGTTACATGATGGTTTACTTTGAAATTTGAACTTAGGCGATTATTATTGAAGGCTCGATGTGTACTATAAATACCTACATGAAGTATCGTTCAACATAGATATTGGGATGTTCGACCTTAATCAAATCACACAAACAATTAAGATTTTCCTCACTTAACATAATGAATCAAAGAAAAGTGTAATTAGTAGTTTATCTCGTTATGAGGGTAAAATATTCTACGAATCTCATCTTACTAGTGAAATATTCAATGACCTTATCATTCACACAACACTCTCTCTCAATAAAACAAATCCATTCCTAGCTAAGATGAGGAATTATTTAGCAAGTCTTTTCCTTCTATAACATTCAACCATAATATAATCATAGCAACCAACTTACAGAACATAGCAATTACCCAGAATTTATTCATAGCAGCAAACAAATCGTAGAACATAACATTTAACGAGAGAGAGAGAGAGAGTTAGGATAGCATATCTGAATCAAATTGTGGGCAGACAAAGAGAACAACCACGTTCCTCCCAACTGTAGAATAGGGTAGCCAAAATCACTTGCCCGATTCACCACCTAGTCTGACCGTGAATCCATGAGGGCGAACTTGAAATCTCCTCTTCAACATTGTCCTTCAATTCAGTAGATCCCTCTTGCCTCACACCCATTCAATGTTCATAACAACAAGGAAAATAAAATCATTAGTCTCTTTCCCAACATACTTGGCAACATCCTGCCTCCTCACATATGCTTATTTATCAATTTGCCTAGGCCTTTTTTGCTCCCTTGGGGATTTTTGAAGCTTTCTAAATCCCTAATTTTCAAGGGTTACCAATGGCCAAATCACTGATTTGCCACTTGTAAAAATCAGCCTAGAGACAGTTTCAACATGTTCCCCTCTCATGGAGTCATTGTCAGCTAAAATTTAACATGGTTGTTCCATTTGTCCCCTGTAATCAATATAAAATATTATGTTCTCATACAAGTGTCATAGTCCAGTAATTAATTGGGACAATCAAATATCTACCCAATAGTCATAATTATTTATTACAATTGTTAAATTCGAAATACAGAATTGCCATAAATGGCAAAAAAATTCCAATTTCGAATTTACTAAAAACGGAATGAATTTCCAGCAACTTTTAAATTCAATTTTTTTTTATTTTTATATTTGGGTATGTGACATCCTTTCCCCCTTCAGTAAAACACTTTCCTTAGTGTTCGTTCCTTTCCTGGAAGAGATTTGGATAAGATTTATGTAAATCTCCTTCCAACTCCCATGTGGCCTCCTCAGGACTAAAGTGCTTCCATTGCACTTTCACCTGAGCAACGGCTCTGTTCCGAAGTGTTATTTCTCTCTGGTCCAGAATGTGTAGGAGTTCCACCTGGAACTTGTGTTAGGGTTCCACCTACACCAAGTTCCAATCAATCATATGAGTAGGGTCATGAATATATTTTTTCAGCAAAGAAACATGAAATACATTATGAATTCTTAGATTAGCTGGAAGTGCAAGTTGGTATGCTACGGGTCCAATTCGAGCTAATATATCGAAGGGCCCACAAAACATAGGTGCTAGCTTGTCATAGTTTCCTAACTTCAACGAGATTTTTTGGGCTTTGACTTTCAAATAAACATGGTCTCCTTCTTGGAATTCCAGGTGCCTTCTTTTATGAACTACATAACTCTTCTGTATGTCCTGTGCTTCTTTCAAGTTATGTTGTACATTTCTTACCATGTTCTCCATTTCTTGGAGCATTTCTGGTCCGACCATGAGTCTGTCAGCTAGGTTATCCCAACTAATTGGATTCGTACACTTTCTTCCATACAATATTTCGAAAGGGCTCAATTTAGCCGAAGTTTGGTACCCATTGTTATATGCAAATTCCACCAAGTGCAAGTAGTCTTCCCACTTGTTTGGTTTTGTCCTTACACACATGCAGAGCATATCCTCTATGATATGGTTTGTCCTTTCGGTCTATCCATCCATTTGTGGATGATAACTCCTACTAAAATTCAAGTTAGTATTTAGCCCTGCAAACAATTCCTTCCAAAAAGTGGATGCCAATTTTATGTCTCTATCTGAAATCACCATTTTAGGAATACCATGTAGTCTAAAAATTTCTTTCATGAATATTTCAGCAATATTTATAGCTTTAAAAGTAGACTTTAGAGGAATAAAGTGTGCGGAATTACTGAGTATATCGATTACACCCATGATAGAATCATTATTTCTTTGAGTTTTAGGCAAACCTGTTATAAAATCTAGCGATATGGTTTCCCATTTCCATTCTCGTATCGGTAGTGGTTGTAATAGGCCAGCTAGATGATGATTCTTGGCCTTAACCTGTTGACAATATTGGAACCTAGCCAAGTACTCTGTTGTTTCGCCCTTCATATTGGGCCAATAAAATAGTTTTCTAAGTGTTGTGATTGTTTTCTGGTAACCTGGATGGCCAGAATACAGTTTCTTATGCACTTCGTTTAGGACTGTTCATTTTAACTCTGCTAAATCTGGTATGTAAAGTATGTTTTTAAATCATAATAGTCCCTTCTTGTCGATACTTAGATCAGATTTATCTGAGTTTGTTGTACTGTCCTGTAATTCTGCCATCATTTTAGTGTAATTTCCGTCGTTAATACATGTCGTCCTTATCCTTTGTTCCTGTTCACTTTCTGACCTGCTGATATTTATTTCAAATAATCCATGGACTCTTCTTCTTAATGCGTACACTACCTTATTTTCCTTTCCTTTGATGTGTCTGACCTCGAAGTCAAATTCGCTCAAGAAGGCTAGCCACTTTGCTTGTCATGCATTAAGATCTGGTTTGTTAAACATATATTTCACCCCGTTATTATCCATTAATAGTAGGATTTTTTGGCCCATTATGTAATGTCGCCACATTTGTAAGGCGTGTATTACCGTTGCCAATTCTAAGTCATGAGTGACATAATTTCTCTCATGTTCTTTTAATTTCTGGGACTCATAACAAATAACGTGTCCTTCCTGAGTTAGGACACCACCTAGTCCCTCTTTACTTGCATCAACACATATGGTGAAATCTTTATCTGGGTCTGCTACTTTTAATATGGGTGCAGTTGTCAGTAATTCCTTCAGTTTGTTAAAAATTCCTTGACACTTCTCTGACAAGTTGAACTTGGTCCCCTTCTTTTGTAATGACGTGATAGGGTAGGCTATCTTGGAAAAACCTTTTATGAATCTGCAGTAATATCCAGTTATTCCCATGAATCACCGGATATCCGCTACATCCTTAGGTACTCGCCATTCCATAATGGCCTTTATCTTCTCCGTGTCTACGAAAATGCCTTCTACTGAAATTACATGTACCAGATATTGTATTTTCGTTTGATAAAAGTCACACTTGTCAAATTTGGCGTACAACTTGTGTTTTCTCAATGTCTGTAGGACTATCCTTAAGTGTTCGTCATGTTCTCCTTCCGTTTTTTAATAGACCAGAATATCGTCGATAAATACCACCACAAATTTGTCTAAGTACTGACTGAAAATGTTGTTCATCAGGGACATAAATGTGGCAGGTGCGTTAGTGAGTCGGAAAGGTATGACTATGAATTCGTAGTGTCCATATCTTGTACGAAAAGCTATTTTTTTTATGTCCCCGTCTTTTATCCGAACTTGATGATAACCGGATCGCAAATCTAACTTTGAAAAGATCTTGGCCCCACCTACTTGATTGAACAGATCATTTATCCTTGGTAAGGGGTATTTGTTCTTAATAGTCATTTTGTTCAGTTGTTGATAATCGATACAGAGTCTTAGAGTACCATCTTTCTTTTTTTAGAAAGAGGATTGGTCCCCCCCATGGTGAAACACTTGGTCTAATATACTCTTTGTCCAACAATTCCTGTAATTGTATTTTTAGTTCTGTCAGTTCTGGTAGACTCATTCAGTAAGGTGCCTTTGATATAGGGGCTGAATCGGGTAGTAAGTCGATGGAGAAGTCTATTTCCCTTCTAGGAGGCAATTCTGGTATTTCATCCACAAACATGTCTCTGAATTCACGTAAGACAACAAATTACTCTAAATTTGGCTTATCTTATTTTCCTAGTAGATTGGTCACTTGGATGGCATAAACCTGACATCCCTTTCTAACACATTTCTTGAATTGCATTGATGAAACTTTTCTGACTGATACAAGCTTTGGTATGCCTTGGGCTATTCTAATGGTGTTAAAATCATCTTTATAGCTAAGTACTTTAGTATAATAGTCTAGTATTGCTTTGTGTTGTTCCAACCAATCCATTCTGATAATCATATCGTAAGATCCTAGTGGTAGGATATTCATATTTTCTCTTATATTTTGACCATCTAAACGGAACTCAAAATCTGGAACAAAGTCAACTACTTTCCTTTTAGTACCAGTCGCTAATTGTAGAAGCCATGGTTTTGCGTGCTTTAGTTTCTTAAGTTTGTTTGACTCTGCCACATTAGGTGTAATATAACTTAACGTAGCTCCAGGGTCAATTAAAATAGAAATTCGTGTATTATTGATTTTACCTTCGATTTCTACCACTGAGGACTAGTGGTCAGCTTGTCGACCATCGATCCATTTATCCGATGTAGGCTCCTACCCACGTCTCCCACTATCGAGGCTTCTTGCAGATTATGAACAACAATTCTGTTTTCTGAAATCAAACGTGGATAGTTCCTCCTTACATGAAGCTCTCTGCATTCCCAACACTTTAGTGATTCGCGGGAGCTGTCCCCAAACTTCTTAATTCCTAGGTTTACCGATTTACCGTTGTTTTGCATATTCGGGTGAGTGAAGCGAGAATATTTTCTCGGAAAGATTTTTATTGCATTTCGATAAGGAGATGGCTGGTACCCCTTCTTCCATTGGTTCATTCGATCTTGTTTCTTATCCTTCTAGGCTTTCGGAAACTCTACCCGTTGTTTATATTGGTCGTAGCATATTCATGCTTTCCTGAATACTTCGTTCAAAAATTTGGGCTTGTCAAACTCGATTATGTCCTTGTAGGACTGTGGTAGGCAGCTTAGAAATCGTTGGATCTTCAGTTTATCCTCTCTGATGTATGGTATGAACCTTAATAGTTCTAGAAATTTGTTTATAAGATCCTCCATTGTCATCTGTCCGAGTCGTAACTTGAAAAATTCTTTCCTCTTCCTTTCATAATAAATTTCATAAAGGTATTGTTTCTCGAAATACTTCTCAAAATTAGACCACTCCAATTGTTTCTCCTTTAGGCCCTTGGCCAATTTCATATCTTGCCACCATATACTAGCCTTACCTTTCAGATTGTAGATGGCCATCCTGACCTTCATGTTGTTGGAATAGTTGTAGATTTGGAAGTACTTTTTGATATCCAACAGCCATGCCTCTGCTTCAACCCCAGTCCTAGATTCTCCATCAAAGATAGCTGGTTTAATCTTTTTAAATTCTCCTTCAAGGTGATCCACTTGTTTTCTTTTTCGATCCATTAGAATTCTATCTTCAGTTGGAGGTGTTCCTTCAAACAAACTATCTCCTTTTTATGTTTCTGGTCCTGAGTTTTTGGAGGCTCTCTTGTTGACTTTTTTGTCGTTGTTATTGTCTTTTGCGATTTTCTTGGTCACTATACTGAACAACAGGACTTAGCTTATCTCTTGCCGTTCCTCATGTGCTTTCTTCAACTTTTCATTATTGGCTTTAAAAATATGTAGTTCAACAATAAGATTCCTCATTGTTTCCAACACTTTTGTGGGTGAGCTACCGTCACTGTTCTTCCTCGTATCTCTAGGGGGTCTTTTTTGTAGATTTTCTTCCATCCTATTTTCTGCATTGTCCTGAGCTGCCATGATTAATCACCAAAACAAATATATCTTTCTGTCTATAACCAAAAGATTTGTTAGTTTATATATAAAATAAAATATCTATTAAGATATTAAAGTGGCCCTGTTCAGGCCCAGTGTTGTAACTTTTTCTCTGATACCATATGTAATGAACCTCATTATCACACAATAAAAGAAAAAAATTGTTTTATTCGCTATTTTTGTTTTATAACAAAATGTATACACCTATTATAGGATTGGTTCAAAATTTGTTCGTAAAAAGGATTTCTTAAAGGGGAAAGTTCCTAAGTTCTACCTACCATAAGAGTTCCCTCTCATTTTCAAATTCTCTTACCCCTTGATATAATGGATCATATGAAAAACAAGGTCTCACAACTCCTACTTCAATTATCCTCAAATAAAGAACGTAAGACTCCTACCATTTGCGTGTATGTATCTTTGATTAAAATTGAAACTAGGCGACTTTATTTAGTTTACCCACCATGCGATTCATCAAGACGGGCTTTATTACTATGTCACGGTCGAATTTAATGCTCTTAGGACCAGAGTTGGTTTGTGAATTAGTTACTTACCTCGATATGTCAAATGGATATTTCATCACTAGGATCAGACTATTGATTCATGTTAAACCTGAGGAAAAATAAGGGGTTTTACTCTTAAAATAATACTTATTAAGTGGGTGGGATGATTCTCTGTCTAGCAATTAAAACTCCATAAATTTCATTAAATATGGCCTGCAAGTTCCAGTGGAAACTATTGGACTCTTTACCCCATATGGCATAGTGTCTTTGACACTATCACATGGCCACCTTCCCTCCATTCCCTCCTCATTTACTCCAGGGTTGACAGGATATCGATTAGGGTTGAAGTGGTTTTCACAATTGTCATTGTTGAGTTCTGCGAGGTGGTCCTGTGAGCCAAATTGGGAGGTGTAGAGTATTAGCATGGTAGCCACTCTGAATTGTAACAGTTGGCGCAGTCCTTGCCCCTGGTAAGAATTTGTCTCAAACACATTACTTGCAAGTTGCTTAAAAGAGATAATGCACCTGACTTATTCTGTAATGTTTCCGAAGTTACCCTACACTCTAGAGGGAAAAAATCCTTCGAATTATTCTTTGGTTTCTTTTCTTCATTTGCTGGCTTTGAAGGAGGTATACTCAGTTGTTTTCTATTCAGTTTCAGAATAAAGGGTGTATAACCTCCTAGTTTATTTTCTACAATATATATCTTTGTTTCCTCTTTTTAGGAAGGGTGTACCCGTTCGTTTTCTTGTTTAGGTTTTGGGGAAAGGGTTTCGTAGCCTCCCCGATTTTTTCCCATGTCGAATCCTTTGATGGTTGTCAAGGCTTAAGGCCTCTATAGGGATTTAAATATCTTTAGTCATGTTATACTTTCACAATGCTTCCAATGTTATTTACAGTAGGTAATACACTCATCGTGCCCTGTCCGATTTGGTTAAATAGTTGGGATAAATCCCTGTAGTGTTTGAAATGCATAAGATTATTATTACTATGTGTTTTTGTCCTTTCCCTGTTATAGAATCATTACTTGATGTTTATGCACTTCCTCCTTGTAAGATTTCTTCATTTCAGGGCTTATATAATACAATAATGATGGTCCCTGTTTTGATACGAGGGTACCCATCAACTAATTAACACACTATCCACCCTCATCCAAGCGTCTATCCAATTTGGAAAAGTGACAAGTAAACCAGAGAGTTATGCCAACCTATCGAACATAAGTTAAGTAAGTTTACATATTATTTTCTTACAGTCTGTTAGCAATTTATGTAAGTATTTCATTATTTTTATCTGTGTTTACTGATAATTTAAACATTACTTCTTCAGGCTTCTCATACACTTATGGATCTCGTATGTTCGGTACCCATTTCATGTGCAAAAGGTATTCGAGTTCCTTGTAGGCCTTCCAGAATTTCCACAGTGTCTAGGCATGGTCTCTTCCTGGGTTTTTTGTTGAGATGTTGATATAGTTTTATTCTATGCCTTCAATGGTTGGGATGAGGAGGTCCTCTAGTTTCTTCTTGATCTGACCTCTATGTGTAACTGTCATTATACAGGACTTTGTTTTCAATCAAATAATGTACTGCATTGGATATTTTTTTTCGAGTCGTTTCCCTATCTAGTCCCATTCCAAGTTGTAAATCGATTTATCGTTACTATTGATTTGAATGCATTTGGCTACAGATGTTTACACAGTCCATAATTCCATTCGGTATGGTGAAAAAGGAACCTAAAGGATTTGGGGTTTTAACTTGTAAAAGGATTTTATTACACCAAAACTTCATATTATAATTAAATTTAAATCGTAAGTCTCCTCATATGATTTGTCTTGTTTTCCCTTTGGGATTACTACTGTACAATATGACTCTGTGTTTTTCCTTTCCGGAGTTTTGGAAAAGATTTCCTCCTTACTCTCAACTCACGACTCCACATAAAAGTTAGACAGTCCCGTGGACTACCATTTCCCTTATGAACTTGTTAGTATTAAGCTATCATAATTCCTAGACTGGATTATATTCCTTTACTGTTACAGTTCGTGGAAAAAAATCCCAATAACGCTTGGTAGGGTTAGAATTGTTTAACATTTATTTTCATCACAGCTAAACATAGTTGGACTCCNATAATTTTTAGTGTAATGGAGTCTTGAACCTTTCAGAATTATTTCATACGTCTATGCATATATATATATATATATATATATATGTATCTTATTCCCTAACTATGTTTTAACTAGTTTACTTTAGATTCAAAGTATCACTTGCGCAGAACCCCTATTGCATACTGTGTATCTACTGATAGTTTTAACTATGCATGTTCTAAATGAAAGTAAAGAATAATTCTCGTGTTACAGGCTGGGTTTACTTTGAAATTTGAACTTACGCGATTATTATCGGAGGCTTGATGTGTACTATAAATACCTACAGAAAGTATCATTCAACATAGATATTGGGATGTTCAACCTTAATCAAATCACACAAACAACTAATATTTTCCTTAACAGAATGAATCAAAGCAAAGTGTAATCAGTAGTTTATCTCGTTAGGAGGGTAAAATCTTCTACGGATCTCGTCTTACTAGTGAAATATTCAATGAACTTAGCATTCACACAACACTCTCTCTCAATAAAACAAATCCATTCATAGATAAGATGAGGAAGTATTTAGTAAGTCTTTTCCTTCTATAACATTCGACCATAATATAATCATAGCAACTAGCCTACATAACATAGAAATTACCCAAAATTTATTAATAGCAGCAAACAAATTGCATAACATAACATTTAACGAGAGAGAGAAAGATAAGATAGCATATCTGAATCAAATTGCGGGCAGACAAAGGGAACAACCACGTTCCTCCCAACCATAGAATAGGCCAACCAAAATCACTTGCTTGATTCACCCCCTAGCCTAACCATGAATCCATGAGGGTGAACTTGAAATCTCCTCTTCAACATTGTCCTTCAATTCAGTAGATCCCTCTTGCCTCACACCCATTCATTGTTCATAACAACAAGGAAAAGAAAATCATTAGTCTCTTTCCTAGCATACTTGGCAGCGTCCTACCTCCTCACATATGCTTATTTATCAATTTGCCTAGGCCTTTTTCCCTCCCTTGGGGATTTTCGCAGCTTTCTAAATCCCTGATTTTGAGGGGATGCCAATGGCCAAATCACTGATTTTCCACTTGTAAAAATCATCCTAGAGGTAGTTTCAACATGCTCCCCTCTCATGGAGTCATGGTCAGCTAAAATTTAACATGGTTGTTCCATTTGTCCCCTGTAATAAATATAAAATGTTATGTTCTCATACAAGTGTCATAGTCCAATAATTAGTTGGGACAATCAAATCTCTACCCAACAATCATAATTATTTATTACAATTATTAAATTCAAAATTCGAAATTGCCATAAATGGCAAATATTTTCCAATTTCGAATTTACTAAAAACGAAATGAATTTCCAGCAACTTTTAAATTCAATTTTTTTTTTTTTTTTTTGGCGTTATCACACTACTGCCCCTTAAAAATTATATTATATTAAATTATATTAATATTTGTATTAACCTATACTAATTGTATTGAATTATATACTAGCAAAGTTTACAAAGAACAGTTTTTCATAGTCAGTCGTAAAAAGTGATTTCATCAAAACAACTGTAGCCAAAGATAACAATGGAAAAGTAGAAAAGAGGTTGTCCGACAATGAAAGGATGTCCAAAAATTACATATATTTTGTATACATTTCTTTGAGACCAACGATTTTCAAATTTTTAGTTGGAATTGAGAAAAGCATCTTGTGATATTAGGAGTGAGAATAAGTTGGGACAAAGCCTCGTTTAAAGGCCAAAATCAAAGAAAACAACCTTTTCCAATCCTGGAGAAGGTTGGAAATGTCAAAATTACTTTGAATGTCCATTAATTATCTTCTTGTACAACTAGAAGACATGTTGATGAAATTACTAACCCTTGCAATAGAGAAGCTAGCAGAGAAACGAATGCCTTTTTCGAATGGAACTATTCCATGAACTTAGAGATATGATAAGATATCCCACCATGTCACTTTAATGTACCATTATGGTATCGATAAAATTAGAATTATGAGAAATAAACACAGGTGAGGATATGCTCACATTCTATATTATTGAATGAGGATTGATTACATCATTATATAGGAAACTACTCTACTTAGTCGGTCACATCAAACAACAGAAAACTAGAATCTACATTAAGTGAAGTATAGTTCAACTACGCAACTGATTCTTGACTAATGGCGTTATTCTATGTAACTATCTCTTGCAACTGACTCTTGCTCCATTATTTCCAAGTCTCCCCCTTAACGGAGAATGGACTGACTCCTACACCTAACATCTCCCTAAACAACTCAAACTTAATTTTTCCAAGAGGCTTAGTGAAAATATCAACATCATTTTCACTAGTATTACAATACATAAGAGCTATTTCATTTGACTGCAACTTTTCTCTAACAAAATGAAACTGAGCATCAACATGCTTTGTCCTTCCATAAAAAATACAATTCTTCACTAGATTGATTGAGCTTTGATTATCACATTTGATCATTATAGGTTCCTTTTGTTCTTTTCCAACATCTTGAATAAGTCTTCTCAACCAAACAACTTCACAACTTGCTGCAGACAAGGCTTTATATTTTTCTTCAGTAGAAGACAAAGATACAATAGGGTGCTTTTTACTTCTTCATTAAACAACCCTGGATCCAATGCTAAACATATATCCAATGGTTGATATTCAATCATCCGGATTGCTAGCCAAGTAATAATCTGAGTAACCTATCAACTCAACATCAGATGCATTAGTATATTTAATACCATAATCAAGTGTTCCTTTTAGATACCCGAGTACTGCCTTTTCTATATTCCAATAGATTTCTAGAGGTTTCTCCATAAACTAGATTAACAGACTCACAGAGTATGCAATATCAGGTCTGGTTGTGGTGAGCTAATTCAAACTACCCACAATCTGTCTATACATAGTGAAATTCACCTCCTTCGAACCATCATCACAACAAAGTTTCACATTCTATTGCATGGGAACAATATAAGATTTACATTGATCCATTTTAAATATCTTAACTACTTCTTTGACATACTTACTCTGACAAACAAAATTTTGGTTTGCATTTCTCCAAACATCCAGACCTAGGCAGTAGTGTAACTCACTAAGATCTTTCATTTCAAAAACTTGTGACAATTTCTCCTTGATTTCATCAATTAATTTCTCTACATTTCCTGTAATTATCAAATCATCAACATATATTATAGCTCAATTGGAATTATAGAATTGAGAAAAGTATTATTGGGGGATGGAAAGCTTATTATGGGCTTGAAAACAGTTGTAAGTCAGCTGATCCTTGGAGTTGGGATAAGAAGAAACTCCTCTTTGAGACTCTTTTTACACCTATTATTCTTTATGGATGTGAAGTCTGGGGCGGTAGTATCTCTCGTGAATCCTAGAGAAAGATAGAGAAAATACAAAAGAATATTACAACCTATAATCTCAAAATTAAAGGAAATACACCTTATCCCATTCTCATAGAAATAAGCCTCTCCCCCATTGAGAGCATGGCTATGACTAGATACCTAATGTATAAGAAGAAGTTAAATAACATGGAAGACAAGAGGATACCTAAAATTGCTTCAAAATCAAGTCATAACCACCATCAACTCAAGCGAGGATGGCATAAAGACACCTGGTCTTGGCTAAACTATTGGGGAATCATGTAAGAAACCATTTTGTAGAATAAAGCTACTATTAAAAAAAAAGTCAAATCAAAATTTAAGGAAAAAATGTGGTGTGATAAAGAGTTAGAGGAAAAAAGAAAATCAAGGTATTATAAAGATGTAATCAACCCTAATCTAGAAGATCAAAATTATCTATCTATTTTTCCAAGTGTAAAGAAAAAAATAAGGATTTCTAAGATAAGAACAAATTCTCACAAGCTACATAGTAAAACTGGGTGTTCGTCAATTCCTAAAACGCCATGGGATGAAAGAGTGTGTCACCTTTGTGACACTAAGAAGGTTGAAGATGAAAACCACTTTCTCTTATATTGCCCAACTTATATGCATATTAGATCTCATTTTCAAAATATTGATTACACTACCCACCTTCCTAACCTATTAACTCAACAAAAGTATGGTGATCTTAGAAAGATTCTCTTAATGTTTTTCGAGCATAGAAAAAAAATTCTAAAGAATCACAAGTAATCACTTACCCTCTTAAGGTTCGATAGACCAATTAGGTCTTAGTGGACGTTAATAATCATCATCATCATAAGGAAATCAATACTATATACCCTTGTTCATCAAAAATGGTATACAAATTTGTATCACTTTTGCTCCTCATGAAACCCTGTTGAAGAAATAAAGAGTCTATCTTCTCATATCATGACCTAGGTGCTTATTTTAGTCCATACAATGCTTTCTTTAACTTACACACTAAGTGTTCTTTCCCATGTTCCACAAACCCTTCAGGTTGAGTAAGGTAAACCTCCTCCTTTAACTCACCATTCAAAAATGCATATTTAACATCTAGTTGGTGTAGCTTCCAATGGTACTTTGTAGATAAAGAAATTAACAATCTGATAGTATTCAATTTAGTTGTTGGTGAAAATGTTTCAGCATAATCAATACCTTATGTTTGTGAATACCCCTTTGCAACCAATCTAGATTTATATTTATCTATACTACCATCTTATTTAAACTTGTATTTGTATATCCATTTGCATCCAATGGGCTTGTTATGTTTAGGAAATTCATTCAATTCCCAAGTATTGTTTTTCATTATAGATTCATATTCTTCCTCCATTGCATTTCACCATTCATCATGTTCATTTGCTTCATCAAAACACATGGGTTCTATGACATTTGAAATCTTACTCATTAGGGCATAGTGTCTATACCTCTCAGGGAGTTGAACCTATCATGAAGATATTTTCAATTGATTATCTTCCTCCCCACTTTGTGAATATCTGTCGTTGCCTCTAGGTGAACCGTGACTGATTGAAGTGTCAATATCATTGAGTCCTTCTTGTTGTTGCTTCCATTGTCGATGTGGTTGTGGATGCTACTATGGTGGTTGCTACTACTGTGATGGTTGATGTTTCTCTTCTTTAACTCCTTCAAAAAGAATTCTATGCCATTCCTCATTACTTTTGTTGTCATGATTTCCTGCTTCCTGCTCATAGAAAAGTACATCTCTACTCGCAAATACTTTGTGAGTAGAAGGATCAAACAATTTTTATGCTTTGAATTCATAACAATACCCTATGAAAATACATTTCATGCCTTTAGCATCCAATTTATTCCTATTCTCTTTTGGAATATGAGCAAAATCCTTACACCCAAATACTTTCAAATTATGAACTGCAGGTTTGGAACCATACAAGGCTTCAAAAGGAGTAAGATTATCAAGACATCTTGTTGGACTTCTATTCTTTAAATAAACTGCAGTATTTATGGCTTCAACCCAAAATGCATTTGACAGATTCTTACCTTTCATCATATTGTGTGCACACTCTACCAGAGTTTTGTTTTTCCTATCAGCGACTCCTTTCTGCTGTGGAGTGTGAGGTACTGTAAACTTCTATACTATTCCATGATCTTTGAAATATTTATTAAAGTCCCCTTATTTATACTCCCACCCTCAATCTGAACAGAGTATTTTGATGGATTTTCTTGTCTACTTTTCCACCATGGTTCTGAATTCCTTAAAGTACTAAAAAAAAAACACTTTTTTCTTCTAAGGAAGTAAACCCATGCGTATCTCATTCAATCATCAATAAATAATAGAAAGTAAAATGCACCTCCTAAATACCTAGTCTGCATAGGCCCGCAAACATCAATATGCACAAGATCTAACACACCTCTCTTTTTCTTATTAGGATTAGAGGGGAATTCATCTTTGTGCATCTTTCCTAATGCACATCCATCACAAGAAACATTCTCATTCTTTAACATGGGAATTCCTTCAACCATATTTTTTTTTTGTAATAACAATAAATCAGGATGATTGATGTGGCTATACCTTTGATGCCAAAGAATATTTGTTGCCATGGTTGTAGAAGTCAATGTGTGATTTTCTTTTCTGGTAACATCAAGTTTGTGTAGGCCTCCTACTCCGAATCCCATTGCAATAGTTTTGAATTGGTCCAACAAATGCTTCACTATGCAATAATTCTTGAAGAATTCAACCTTCAATTTCTGATCTGTAATGGTGGACACAAATATCAGTTTTTTCCTTATCCCTGACACATAAACAACATTGAGAATGTGATGAATAGTACCATTCGTAAATTTCACAGGAATGTCTCCATATCCCTTGATCTCATGAGCGCGGTCATATCATAGATATATGCTGGCTCCATTTTGTGTTTCTTTAAAATTAGTGTACCACATCTTATTACATGTCATATGTATTGATGCTCCAGAATCCAAAAACTAGGCATTAGAATCATCTGATTCAGCAGATAAAGAAATGTTAGACACAAACATCCCAAGATCCCATGAATCAAAATTCAAGGGTTCATCAATATCATCACTAGCAATAAACAATCTAAGATCATGATTTGAATATTTTTCTGCATAATGACATGACTGTGTTCTAGGTTTATTCCTAGCCTCATCACTCTTCTTCTTATGACAATATTGAACAATATGTCCAGGTATACCACAACAAAAAAAATCTTTGAATCATTCATGTCAGATTCCATACCTTCATTTGGCCTTGGAGATTGCCTTCTCTACGATGAACTGCCTCTCTTCCATGAACTGCCTCTTTCTCCTGATGTCCTTCTTGCACATCTCTTATTTGACCACAGTGCCAAATATTTATTCTAACCCTTCAGATTCCCGCACCTCTCTTCCTCTTGCAGCAAAATACCTGTCAGTTCTTCAAAAGTAAGAGGTTTCTCCCTTGCTGCGATACCTATTATGAACATCTGATAATCTTCTAGCATACCATTTAATGTAATAGTGACAAGATCAGTGTTGGAAACAGTTTCCCCTATATTTCCTAGATTGTATTTAACCTATTTAATATGACCCAAAAATGAACTAACAGATTCATTTACATCCATATTAATGCCTAGAAATTTAGTTTTAAGGAACAAAATGCGATTTGTGTTGCTAGTTTCATACAATTCTTTAAGTGTTGTCCAGGTTTCAGCAAAAATGTTAGCTTCTCTAATGCGTGGAATTATGCTATCTTTAATAGACATGGGAAACAATACCTTTGCCTTATTTTCACGCTTATCTTAGTCTTGGATCTGTGTTGTTGTCGCATCGACATTTGCATCTAGTTTCACTTCAGTTCCCTTTGCAATGTTCTAGACACCATAGCATTCCATGAGCGTCTGCATCTTGAATTTCTAGTTAATGAAATTCGAGCGATATAACTTGTTGGTTTCATTGAGGCAAGTCTCCGCCAGAGGATTCACCATATCTGCAAGTGTCTTCTCATTTGATCAGACAATAGATCCTTGTATCACCAAACACACTTCAATCCTGAAGGTGGTGAATCACCAAGAATACCAAACTTTCGTCAAGTTTTAGTCTATCGCTCCACCTTCAGATCCACCGATTCGTATCTATATCGGCTCTCATATTTCTTAAAATAAATATAAGAAATCCTTAAAAAGGAAACCTTAACACCAGTCCATGCATCTTAACACCACTACATGCATAAAAAAAAATATAAATTTCTTAAAAAATAATTTTTTTTTTTTAATACACACTTACATCCACCTTAATAAACTTTAATATCCACTTTATAAAGTTCATAAAACATATCCACATTATAAATTTTATTCCTCACAAAATATGCACTTAATAAAAAATTTATACTTCACATCCACTTTAAATAATAGGCCAACATGTAATAACTCCTTCACTTTTTATAAAGTGAAAAAAGTTTAACTCACCAATTTCTTGATTAAGGTTGGTTGTCATTGATGTCAACCCTTGAAGAAAGACCCGTAGCACAAAGGTTTGGGTAATGGACCCAATATTGTTTGATGTAAATATGACTCATTGTTGTTTTGTCATGGTTGATAGGAAGTAAATATGGATGAACTCATAAGTGGTCCCCTTATGGTGAAATCCCTCATGGGAAGATGCTTTGCAAAGTAAGAGAACCAATGCTTAATTGTGGAATAATGAGATGAAGGATAGTGAATATTTCAAGGAAACTATCCTATATGGATATTTATTGTCATGCCATTTCCAGTGGTATGTAGAACGTCACATATCTCCTCATGGTTAGAGAGTTATGACCATGTGAAGTTGGAGAACCCAGGTTTGGGTAATTGACCCAAGTTTGATTGATGGATAACGGTATGATTTTTGCTATATTTGAAGGTAATACTATTATATATGGATATTACATGTCATTCCATCCTTGGTGGCATGTGGAATGTCACATAGCGCCTCATAGTTTGAGAGTTATGGACTTACGAAGTTGGAGGACCCTCATATGTCATCTAGAAGCCCCAAAAGGTCAAAGTAGTCAAAGTGGTTTAAGGCATTTTAAAAGATAAATAATAATGTGAAGTGATGAGTGTATTATAATTCAAAGTGAATACAAAAAAAATTATTTCAATAATAAATTTAATGGAGAAATTAGAAGTGGGTTAACCCTAAAATAAGGAAAGTGGGCCAACTCACCTAGAAGATGTTTTTAAGGAAGCTACTTGGAGAGTATAAATAAGAGGCAAGGCTCTCTCATTTTAATTACACTTGAGAATATTGAATATATATAGGTGTCTGAGGTAACCAAGGATATGTAATCCAAATTTCTAAGGGAAGGTGAAGAAAAGAAGGCTGAAATGCAAGGAAATTATAAATTCTTTTGATGGTGCTTTCTAAGGTATGTTATTTACAGGTCATCTCACCATTTTCACTCTAAATTTATTTCTATACTGATTCAGACCATGAAATTGATATTCCATTGAGACAACATACCCAAGTATTTGTGGTAAAAAAATCATCTTGTGGGTCGCTGTATTTTGGGAGTTACACTCTGTGGAAAATAGGGTTTGTGGCTAGTCCTAAAACTAGTAAAAAACAAGTGTTTCGAGTAACAACGTTATAAATTATTCATAACAGATCCAAATTCAGTGATACAATTTTTTTTGGTTATGGTACAGTCTTTAATATGCTATGTAACAATTTCAGATCAATTCAACGAATATTTCATTTGGGGCATGCTCTACAAGGTCGCTTTCTAGAATAAGTCAGAATTCAACAAGGTATGTTATTTTTTCTATAACTCCTTTTCTAAGAGGTTCCAAGTAGTGACACCTGCAAGAATTGCATAAAATGCACTGAAGAACACTTTGTATTAGTTTCATAGCTTTATACGTTATAGGTTCAAAGTTATGATTACTTCAAGTTAGGGTTGTTGACTAATCCAAAACTAGGCATGTGTGACTAAATAAAGGTTTGATGAAAATGCTAGTCTCTTGTTGTTAAAGTTACGTAAGTTTTGAAGGAATGTGATTATATACACTAGGTCTATTACAGAGCTACAAATTAGATTTGGATGATGAAATTGAGGAGGGATTTTGGTTGAGGTACATGTTGAGTACATGGTTGATATAAGTAGTTGATGAGTTGGCACATACATGAGGTGTAAAGTTGATGATGCTGGTACATATTTATGAGTCATAGTTGATGATTAGTTGACACATGATTGGTACATACTTGGTACATGGTTGGATGCACTTGTTTATGGTACAACTTGATTACTAGTTGTTTGGTACAAGTTGGTGCATGTTTGATGCACTTGTTTATGGTACAAGTTGATTATAGGTTGAGGTACAGGTTGATGCATGGTTGATGCATGGTTCATATTTATTGGTACAGGTTTACAATGGTATATCTCACAGTGATAGTGTGAAAGTGGTTCCATCATTCTACTTCTACTTCAGGGTAGCAGGATGAGGCAAGCACAAGTGGTTGTAGCCACCTTCCGGTTATAGTTGAAGAACATAGGGGGTTGTAGCCTCCTTATGGTTGTGGCCAGAGAATTGGGGAGTTGGAGCTTCCCTCGGTTTGTCGCCTGAGAAACTAACGGGTTGGAGCCTCCTTCCAGTTGGAGCTGGAAAACAAAGGAATTTGGTGCTTCCAATGAATGTAATTCTTCAAGACATAAAATAAAAATCATTCCATGGTTTTCTCCTGATTTGGGTCTCCATGTAAAACACTGGTGTACTGTGTATGTGTGTGATTTTTTATTTCTTACTGCTCATTATTGGATAATAATTCTAGATTGATATAACATTTGAAGAAAAAAAATTATAATTACACTATTACTGATTCACCCCCTCCCCCCCTGCTCAGTAATACAACAGTTGGTACCAGAGCATGTTCCTTCAGAAATCAGTTTAATCACTGACAGGTAGATCATGGAGAGTACCAGCTCGTATCAAAATGGAATACCATAGTTTGATAAAAAGAAGTATGCTTTTTGGATCATAAGGATGAAGACATATATACAGGCACAGGGATTTCAAGTTTGACAATCAATTGTAGATGGATACACAACACCAACAGTTCCACCAACAAATGACAAAGCAATGAAACTCAGCGAGAATAATTCCAAAGCCAAAAATGCACTTTTGAATGGTTTTAGTGATACGATATTCACCAAAATTACACATTGTAAATCTGCTAAAGAGATGTGGGACAACTTCGAAATATTTATGAAGGAGATTCAAAAGTCAAAGAAGCAAAGCTTCAAACTTACAAAGGTCAGTTCGAACAACTAAAAATGAAGGAAGATGAAGATATCATAGCCTACTTCTTATGAGTCGATGAAACAATGAATGCAATCATAGGATTGACAGAAGAAATCGAAGAATATGTAATTGTTCAAAAGGTACTAAGATCTCTTCCTATGAGATTCAACCCTAAGATATCATCACTAGAAGAAAGATCGAATATAAACTCAATAATCATGGACGAACTGCATGGAATATTCACGGCATATGAGATGAGAAATGAACAAGAAAATCCATATGTAAAATAAGGAGCCTTCAAAGAATCCAAAAGATCAAAGAAAAAGAAAGAGGAACAAGAAGAATATAGCAGTAGTAACGACGTCTCGGAAGATGATGAAGAAGTGGCCAACTTTTTCAAAAGACTAAACAAGGGAACCAATGGTAGGTATAGAGGTAAGCTTCCTTGAATTTGTTTTAATTGTGATGGTATTGCTCATTTTGCTAACAAATGTCCTCATAATAAAAAGAGAAATGATGAAGGTTACTCAAAAGGAAGACAAACATATAAAGGTAAAAGAACCACAAAGAAAGTTTTCAAGAAAAGCTTTTTCACCAAAGAAGACATCTCATCATCAGATGAAGATGAATTCAGTGACAGTGAAACATGGGGAGTTATATTCATGGCAGTAGAAGACTCTGAAGAAGAATATGAAGAAGAAATTGAAGAGGCAGAAGTTGACTTCTGAGAAGAATTAATGAGTGCCATAGAAGTTATCAGAAGAGAAAAGAAAAAAAACAAGAAACAACAAGCAGAACTAGATAAGAAAAAAGACACTCAAGAAATACAACAAATGATCACAAAATTGAGGGTTCAAATAGAAGAAGATAAAAGAATTGAAGAAGCAATCAAATAATGGTTAGAAGGAAAGGACAAGATCATTGGAAATTTGGAAGCATAGATTGTCACACTAAGAAAGGATATTCAAAAGAAAAATATGCAGAATAGCTCAAAAGTTCTGGATGACATTATCAGCAGTCAAAAATCTCATCTTGACAAGTTCGAACTTGGATACAATTAGACAGAAAAGGGATCAATATCCAAAACAACAAAGCAAGAAACAAATCCAAAAATATATGCAGAAACAATCAAAGGGGATAAAAAGATATACAAGGAAGATTACAGGGACACTCCTCCACCGAGAAGATTTATATTTCAGAATCAACAACATATATACATGCCTCAAGAAGAAGAAGGATTCGTAAGAGCACCTCGTTTCAGAAGATATTCAACTACCAGGTATCAAACTATATTTTTTGGTTTATGTTATGCATGTAATAATTTTGGACATAAAGTTGTAAATTGCAGAGCTAACAACATGAACAATAACTATTTTGAGAGCCATACACAAAGGGGTTATTCAGTAAGACCTAGGGAAACATAGAAAATAAGTTACAACGGGTTTGAATCTTTGATAACTGAAGTGGAATGTTATAAATGTAACAATTTTGGACACATGGCCATAAATTGCAGAATAACAGTCCCTCCTAAAGAACCTCAACAGAGTCACAAACAAGAACCTCAGAAAACGACATGGATAAGAAAGCAAGATCAACCTAGCAATGAAGAATGCATAGTCGCTCTACAATCTAAATAGAAGAAACGTGGTTGGTATGTTGAAAATAGATGTTCAAAACACATGTCAGGTGATAGAGACAAGTTTCTTACATTACGAAAGGAAAGAGATGGATCAGTCTCCTTCAGAAATAATGATTCAACCAAAATCATTGGAAAAGGCACAGTCTAAATTGGTAACAAGAATGAAAAGGCAGAAAATATTCTACTAGTAGAAGATATCAAACATAATATTTTAAGTGTGATTCAAATGTGTGACCAAGGTCGTAATGTTACTTTCAATTCACAAAAGTGTGAGATAAAAAAAAAATGTTCAGGGAAATTGGTCGCTACAGTTGCAAGAACTTCAAGCAACATATATGTGTTAAGCGAAATGGGAAATGAAAAGTGTTGTCTAGGAAAGGAAGATGAAATTTGGCTATGGCATAGAAGAATGGTTCACATGCATTTTGATAACCTTGTGAAAATCAGCAAAAGAGAAGCAGTCAGAGAAATGTCCCAGATCACGAAACCAACCAACACTTTATGCAAGCATTGGCAACAAGGAAAAAAAACAAAGACCAATTTCAAATCAAAGGAATATTCAACAACAAAACCACTGGAAATTGTGTATATTGATCTAGTTGGACCAACTACAACAAAAGTCTTAAAAGGTGAGAGATACTTTATGTTATTAGTTGATGATTATACAAGAATGACCGCAGTTTGCTTTCTCAAGAACAAGTCGGAAGCTTTTGAAAACTTCAAGATCTACAAGGAAATGGTTGAAAATGAGATGGATTCAAGAATCAAATGTTTTAGATCGGATAATGGAGGAGAATTCACCTCAAAGGAAGTTATGGACTACTGCAACAATCATGGAATAAAAAGGAAATTCTTCGTTGCTAGGACACCTCAACAGAATGGAGTTGTTGAAAGAAAGAATAGGACAATACAAGAAATGACTCGAACAATGATAATGGATTCAAATTTGACAGATATTTTTTGGACATAGGCAATGCATACATCAGTTCACATTCAAAACAGAGTAATGCTCGGAAACAAAACTGATAAAAATCCCTACGAGCTATGGAAAGGAAGACCAAAAAATGTGAAGAACTTCAGAGTTTTTGGAGGCAAATGCTACATCAAAAGAGAAGATGGCAGAATGGGAAAGTTTGACTCTCGTGTGGAAAAACGAATACTTGTTGGTTACTCAAGTACAAGGAAAGCATACAAGTGTTACAATCTAATATTAAACAAGGTTGTGGAAAGAATCAATGTAACAATTGATGAAACAGGTAGACCAAAATCAAAGGAAGAAGAAAAAAAATCAATGGAACAACTTTTAGAAGAAGAAGATGAAAAATAAGTAGAAGAGGAAGATGAAGATGAAGAGAATCTGATAGAAGAAGAAGAGCAAGTTTAACAAGTATCTCCAAATACACTTAGCAAATGAGTACAGAAGAATCATCCTTCAGATCAGATTATTGGAAACAAAGATGGAGTTGAGACTAGAAGAAAAATATGTTCACCAGAACAAACACACCTAGCACTCTTATCTACAATTGAACCAAACTATTTTGAATAAGCCAGCAAGGATGAATTTTGGAATAGGGCCATGGATGAAGAATTGGATCAAATAGAGAAAAATGACACTTGGGAATTGGTTCCAAGACTAAAGAATAAGAATGCAATCAACACAAAATGGGTTTTCAGGAATAAATTGAATGAAGATGAAAAAGTTACAAGGAACAAAGCTAGATTGGTATGTAAAGGATATGCACAGATTGAAGGAATCAAATTTGAAGAGACATTTGGCCCAGTTGCCAGAATGGAAGAAATCTATTTTCTTTTAGCTTATGCATGCTCCAAAAATGTTAAAGTATATCAGATGGATGTAAAATCAGACTTTTTGAATGGGGAACTTGAAGAAGAAGTCTACATTTAACAAATAGAAGGATTTTAGTTGTCATAGAACACAAATTGACGCAAACGCGCCAACCAGGCACGACCGCTCCCACAGGACCTTCTTACTCTTAGGCCTGAAGAACTTAAATGCTCTTCAAATCCCTTATCGGGACTTTTCTACACCCACAGTACTCTCCTGACGATTCCCCCTTTGTCCTATCGGGAAATCGGACTTCGCGTGATTGCGAGTCTTGAAACTACGGAATAGGGTCTTACAAATCCCCGAACCTCGATGACCATTCACCCACGTGTTCCTTACTTCTATCGGAAATTTTCCTGTCAGGAAATCGACACTTGCGAGGTTGCGAATCACTCACCTCATGGATCCCCGATCCCTGATCTGCGATGGCACCTTCTGCACCCTTTAGCTCCCTCCAGTTAATTCTTTTGCATGTGACCTGTCGGTCCACAAGACCACAGTCCTTCCCCTATCGGAGTTTCGGACTTCGCAGATTTGGGGTGTGTGAAACTTACGTCTTTAGGATCTCCGATCCTCCGATTCCCGACGCCACTTGGCATTGACTCCAGCGAGGATTTTCCTTCCGACACCTGTCCTCTACTATGGCCCTTAACCCTATCGGGAAATCGCGTATCGGAGTATCGCGATTTCCGTTGTCAATGTACACGGGACTTTCAATTCCCCGAACTCCGATGTAAATTGCCACCTGTCCTCTGTTCTGAAACCTGGGGCCCACACTCCTGTGGTGATCGGGAAATCACGTATCGGAGTTTCGCGATTCCTAAGGTGACGGTTCCTTTGTCTTCGAAAAACCCGAAATGCCAAACCCTGATTCCCTCGGATCCTTGGACACGCGTCCCTCAGATCGAACAGCTCCGACCATGTTGGGAAATCGTGGATCACGATTTCATTATGAAAGAGTTTCACGACTCCAGAAACCCTTATATCCCGAATTTCAACTCTTCGGGATCTCTCGCCACGTGTCCCTACTGTCACCAACGACTCTGATCCTATCAAGAAATCGCGGATCACGATTTCAAAATTTACAAGACTCTTGTCTCCGAGAACTCCGATGCTCCAAATGCCGACTCATCAGGATCTTTCGCCACGTGTCCTCGCCAATGGACGACTCAAAACTCCTGTCGGGATATCGCGGATCGTGATTCCAATATGCGAGAGTTCTATGTCCTCGCAAACCCCGATTCTCCAATGAGTTGAACCTGACTCTTCTCCTGACGTCTGACACGTGTCCTTCCGAGATCAATGGCTGAGATTCTCTGTCGGGATTTCGAGACTCAAGAGACTTCAGTCCTCTCGACCTGTAAAACCCCGATGCCTCCAAAATCCCGATGCCTCGCTAGAATGCTGACACGTGTCCTACCGAGATCAACGACTAGGATCCTTCCTCGGGATTTCGAGAACCCCAAGGTCTCAATTCTCTGCCTTAACAAAACCCCGATGATCTGATATCCCGATGACTCCTCCGGGATTTCTCCTCTGCTCTCTGGGACTTAAACACTGTGCAACTTTCCAGGATCTTGCGGCTAACGGGATTTCGTCAATCTCCTCTACGAAACCTAACCGTCGGTTCCTCTCCTCCCTTCTTACGAACTTCTGGGCATGGAAACCTCCTATTCTTTACATTAACGATATCACGAAGGTGTTATACCTCCTGATCTTTTCCACTCTGCATCTTCAGAGGAACTTGCGCGCACTCCTTGCGCTCAACATTCAACAACTTCCCAACTGTTGAATCCTCCCGACTCTGTGCACTTCCTACAACAACAGTCTTTAGTTTCCTTTGCTCAGATTTACAACTGAGACTTCTTCTTCAGCCTGCGCACTCCTTGCATGGCTTCAACAACTCACTTTAACTTCTTAGAGATTTGAGAACAAGGGTTTAACTCCCTGAGCCTTCTGTCAACGCACTCCTTGTAGACAACTTCAACTGCACTCCTTGCAGGAATCCTTGCTAAAAAAGGAGAAACAATTGTAACTCACTTCACTTCCTCTCAGACTTCTATCTTAACACATGAAATCATATGCACGGCATAGAAACAATGCCTAACAGGAAGAAATATTCATCAACAGAGCATTCAACACACATACACAGAGAATAACACAACAACCATGAATATGAATCAACTTCTTCTATTAATTCCAGATCTATACATGAGTGTTCTTCTACGGTTCTTTGCTATTCTCCTATGCTCTAGATTCTTCTAACTCTTGTTGCTAATGTTACAATCATACAAATGAGGGTGTCTATATCTGGTTTTCCCTCCTGCACTCAAAAACTATCTAATCTAAGAATTAAATTCTATCTACGTGCAACTACTACTATAAATGCATCTGTCTATCTTAGACAAGAGCGTATGGCTCGAGGTCTGATTAGATTCTTTCCAAAGTACCTAAATTAAATGGTCTCATTTATGTTCAGCGCGTCAACTCCAAGGGAAAATTTTGAAAATTCGAAAACTTGCGCTGGACGTCTTCCAGCCGTCTCTTGCTTCCACGTTGGTGTAATAACCCTCCTAGTTAAGGACCACTACTCTGACCACAGGTGCAATTTTTTTTTTTGTTTGACCGTGTGTGTGCGCGCGTTGAAGAAACAACCCCTTTGACCCTACATCACCACTCACACCCACAAGACGCAAGTAGGATGAACAAACTAGACGACCAGACATATCGCAACGACTACAAGAAATAGACGCCCCTGGACCTAAGGCATGCAACTAGCCACTGTGAGCAGGAGCAGACACCAGGGGTTAGGTACGGTACTGTCACACAATAAAGGAATCCAACAGTAGAGTCGCAGTAGTGGAACTGTGCCTTTAAACCGCCCGAGACTACTGATACGGCTCAGAGGGTGTCGCAAGAGTGGAACTGTGCCTTTAAACAGCCCGAGACTCTTGATACGGCACTGGATCCCTTCCACCAAATTACACATAGACAAAAATACTGACGACAAGAGGGGTCTATACCCTGCCCGACACGAAATACTAAGCACACCTAAGTTTACGACCTGGTACACATTAGTTGAACAAGGACTACAGTCTACCCTAGTCTCGAGGCCAATCCCTCGTGCAACTATAGTTCAAATGCCATCTAGGCACCTTCTAAAATTATTCAATCCGGGACGTTGCAGTGCAAGTCGGTTCTCAACTGAGATAACATGAACCCAATCAATATTCATCAATTATAATCATAAATATAATGGATAGTACATTTGGTCCTTTAACGCAAAAGTAACATGTAATCTTAAACTACATATCAATAATTCACAATCTATTCAGGAATTAGTTGACGCAATTAGTGTAACTTCTACAATTTCATTCAGTGCAAGATCTAACTCGTATCTGATCGACCATAATTGTGAACCAGTAATTGTAGCAACATCTCAGATT